>BHFT01023590.1:0-19463 GCA_004320025.1 Laticauda laticaudata | reverse complement strand
GTCATCTGCTTCCATCCGCTGTCATCCGCTAGGCTTCCTATGAACATCCGCTTAACATCCCCGCTACATACTACCCATGTCTGTTCTTTTCTGTTCTTTTCCATTCTGTTTATTCTGTTTTCACCACTTTTTGGAGCGGATGACAACGGATGGAGCCACCCCCGAAACTTTGCTCATCCGCTGTGTCCTTTATGCATATGTTTTGCGTCTGTCGGCCAGTGGGACCTAACCTTAAATGGAGATGGGAGAATCCTGGTTTGTTAAGTGGTTTTCTTCCGTAACCAATAACAACTCTGGGCAGCTTTAAATCTACAAATGGGGACATGGAGTAGGGAGCAAACTTAGCTCCTTCTGGTTGCTTCATTTGAAAGGAAAGAAAAACTTTGTTTGGCCCAAATTAGTCTGTTGGCAAAGAAATATGATAACATTGCCCTAACAAATAAAGTAGGCAGTTCTCATTTATTTCCCCTCCTTCATTAAACAACTGCCAGTTAAAGGTGAATCAAATTACATGTGTTTTGATATCAGTGAGTACTTCAAAGGATTACTGAATTGTGTTTTCCAAAACACTTAGATCTCTGATTGAACTGGAGGTTTTTTTACTCACAATTAGGAAATTTATATCCTTATTATTAATGGTATTCTCTGAAGAATGCTAGTCATCTGAGTTCATTTTTTCAGAACATGTAGCTCTTGATATTGACAGTATATGTTCTTTTGCCTTGAAAATGATATTTTTATGTTTGGATCAAAGAGTTTTCAAATGCTAGTTTCCCTTTATAAATATTTATAATTTCTGCAAGCTTTTTCAAAACTAATGGAAAGGTTTCTATGATATCCAGGTTACAGCACTTAATTTAACAAATGTTTAATATTCTCCTGATATTTTTTCCTTATCTCCTTCCCCAACCTTTATTTTTATTATTATTATTGTTTTTAATGTTTAGTATCAGTATTATCTGTTGAGCTCAGGATGTCCTAGATTTCTACTTTATTGCTTTGGTGTATTTCTCTTCATCTCTTAAATTGTGAAGCTAGAAAATACAGTTGTGATGTCTTTCAGCTGAAACTGGGCTGGAAATTTACTGAAAGACGGTGAAATTTTCACTTTAAAAAACTGAGCAAACAGATCAATTGAGTGGTTAATGATTTTGTTTGGATTTTATTTTTTAAGTAAGGATTTCTAAATAAATGAATCTGAAGAAAAGTTGGTGGCTTCATATCTGCATTGCTCAGTTGGAGTTATCACTTCCTCTTTTTAAAAAAGCTAATTTTCAACAATGCAAAATCCTTTTATGCTTGAATTAGCAGCTTTATAAGAATCTATCGCATTCATAAAAGTTGGCTACACTCCCTGTAAAGCCAGTTAAGAAAACACAACTGTTGTGTTTACATAACTGATTGACTATGTGCTGTCAAGTCATTTATGACTCCTAGGGACCACATACTTAATTTTTCTCCATTAGTTTATATAATACAAGGTCTCTAAATAATTGATATGATGGCTTATTTGGGGGGCCAAATTAACCCCATATGCTAAGAGAATGGCTTGGTGAACCCAAAACAACCTTTGGGGAACAAACCAGAGGTGGTATTCTGCCAGTTCTCACAGGTTCTAGAGAACCAGTAGCAGAAATTTTGGGTAGTTCGGAGAACCTGCAAATACTACTTCTGACTGGGCCTGCACCCATCTATTCTCTGCTTCCCAAGTCCCAGCTGATTGGCTGGGTCTTCTTTTGTTGCCCTGCATAGGAGAATGGAGCTGGAAAGCAGGTTAGTCGGATGGGGAGGGGAAAGGGATTTTACAGTATCTTTCCCCTGGAGCAGGGTGGAAATGGAGATTTTACAGTATCCTTCCCCTGCTGCGCCTGCCAAGCCATGCCACAGCCACCAAGCCACACCACGCCCACCAAGCCATGCCCACAGAACCAGTAGTAAAAAAAAATTGAATACCACCACTGGAACAAACATGGTGAACTTGAAGTCCTACTACATGAGGATCATTATGATAGAGTGGCAATTACTGAAACTTGGTGGGATGAAACTCATGACTGGGACATACTGATGGAAGGATACAAACTGTTCCAAAGAAAGAGACCTAATAAAAGATGAAGTGGAGATGTATCATATGTAAGAGATCACTACATCTCTATAGAAATGTACAAAACCAAGAATGGAATGCATATGGGTCAATATAAAAGAAAAAAAAAGGGAATGACATTGCCATAAGTTTATACCATAGGCCACCCAACCAAGCAGAAGAAATAGATGAACAATAAACCTTGGTTCACAGCTAAACTTAAGCTACAACATTCCAAAGAGGAAGCCTACTGAAAAGGTGACAGAATGTCAGGCCAGAAACATATTAACAAGAGAGATCAGAGCAGCAAAAAGAAGCTACTCTGAAAAGTTAAAGAATCAATTCTCAACAGAATGAACCGCAGCAAAACACGTGGAAAACTCTTTAAAAACACCATCACTGGCTTCAGCAAACCACCTTCCTAGTGCAGAAGGAAATCAACAACTAGCAGATACCTGAATGTGTTTTAGTGGCAGGTTTGAAAAGAGCTACTAAACAACCTATATCCACAACCCAGATCTCAAAACACACCAACAATAGCCAAGCTTCCTACAACTAGCCCCAATCCATTTGGGCTCACAAAAGAAAAAGAAAAAGTGCAAGAGCTATACACAGACAGAAGCCAGTAAAACATGCACTTGCAGGTACCAGACAGCAAAACTGCCTTCTTGCTTAAAATTCTGGTTGCTGCACCAATGGCCCCCATCTTCACCCAAAATCTTCAATAAGAGTCACCAAGTAGATGGTCTATGTTCCTTCCTGCTTCAAACTTCTACCATCATCCAGTGCGAAGAAGCTTCATCAAGAAACTAAATGGATTATCAGACCAGTTGCTCTAACATCTGGATATTGAAAAATTTTGAAAGCTGCTGCGTCCTACCTGAAAACCATCCATGGATCCGGTTGTTAGATCCCAATGCAGTCTTGCATACTGAGCAAATAATGCGACAATGATACTATTAACATGGCTCTGCAGTTACATCCTAACAACACCTGAATCTTCCAAATTTACTACGCCAAAGGGTTCTCTTTGTTAGACTTGAGCCTCAGCCATTCAATTACCATAATTCCAGGACACTCTTCTAAATAAAATTAAACCAACTCGAGGTACCTGAACACACTTGTAAGTAGATCATAAGCTTTCTTTAACAGACAGGCAAGCAGCAGGTGAAGCGAAGTGGAATCACATCGATACCTGTATAATCGAGCACAGCACCCCCCAAGGCCCTTTAGCTATCGTTCGTAATTCTCTTTCTCCCTGTATACCAAATGACTGCCATCTCAAAATTATCCAGTCTGTTAAAAATACTGAAGTTTGCAGATGACACAGACAGTGATTGGTCTTCATTCGAGACAATGATTAATCTGCATACAGAACAGGAGGTTATACAACTTGCCTCATATGGTATAACTGCGAACAATCTGGACTTGAACACAACTCAAAAACCATAGAAATGGTGGTAACCTTTAGAAGAAACCCTCCCCATAACTACCACCTCTTACAATACTAAACAACACAGTAAATCAACAGTAGAGACCTTCAAATTTCTAGTTCTAACCATAATCACATGACCTTAAAATGGACACCTAACATCAAAACGCATCATCAAAAGCACAACAAAGAAAGTTCCTTTCATGCAACCAACTCAGAAAGCTCAAACTGCTCAAGGAGCTGCTGATATATGTTCTACAAAATAGACTTTCTACTGAGTCTATCATCTGCCACCTCTTATTAACTGTCTGGTTTGGCCAGGCAACCCAACAGGACAGAGCACAGACTTTCAGAGGATTAATTAGGACTGCCAGAAAAAAACAGTTACTACCAACCTGCCTTCATCAGGGACCGTGATAGCAGCATGAGTTTAAAAAGAGCTGCGCTGAGAAAATATTTACAGGACCCCTTCAATCCTGACACAAACTGTTCAACTCCTTCCCTCAAATTGAAGCTGATAGAGCACTGCACATCAGAACAACTAGACACAAGAACAGTTTTCCCGAAAGCCATACACTCTGCTAAACAAATAATTCCCTCAAACACTGTTCAACTATTACAAAGTGATATACTACTATCACTGTTAATCTTCTCATCACTCTTTATGCACCCATTCCCCCACTTGCTGATTGTTAGGACTTAACTTTGATTGCTTGTATCCTTACGATTTATAGGCACTGATTCCTAGTAGTGATTTGATTTGCCACGGTTGTACCCTTATTGACTATCATATAAGTTGTTGTAATTATGATTCTTGATTCATTAAAGCTAATGTACCTTTTTCTTTATGTAAAGTGAGAGAGTATTTACACCAAGGAAAAACAAATTGCCTTGTTGTGTCCAATCACACTTAGGCCAATATTCTTCTATTCTATTCTATTCTATTTATTCTATTCTATTCATCAATTAACCAATGTATGTAGGAAACCTGCCACATTTGCAATAACGTTTAGACCACTTCAAAGTGCTTCACAACCCTCTCTAAGTGGTTTAGAGAATCAGTCTATTGCCCCCAACAATCTGGATCCTCATTTTACCCACCTCAGAAGGATGGAACGCCGAATCAACCTTGAGCGAAGCAGTCTATCCTAAAACAGGCAGAAAAGAATTTGGGATAAAAGCAGATGTACCTATGACAAGACCAGTATTCAGCAGCTGCCTTTATCCTCAAAGAATATAAACTGAAGATGCCTTTAATTCAAGATTATGAACCAGATGGGAAAAGAGTCTTGACATTTGACTTTGCATGCACTACTGAGCACTACAAAACTGGAGGAAATAGATGTGGGGAAAATTGCAGAGGGATTTTGCAATGTCTGAAAGGTTTCTTTTGCAGTTGTCTACATAATACGCCTCCCGTTGGCTAGATGGATATTCTCCAGACTTTCATCATGTTGTTTTCCTCTGATTCATTTCTTCTTTTGTTCTGACATTGATCTGTCCACTTCAAGAGCTGACTTGATCTGCTGCCTCAGTATAATGGAGGAAAACACACTGTTGGCTTTTAGGTTTACAGTCACTGTTGCATTATCTTTATTTGTATTAATGTAAGCACCAAACGCAAAACAACTTCTTACTAAAGTTATACTCCTAAAAGTAGGGTTTCTCTACATATACTTGTTCTAGTGCTATCTCTTATTCAGTGAAGGATAAGGTGCAGTATATATTGAGAAAGATGGATGGCTTCATGCAGAATACTTTCACACCATATTATCTTAAAGGTTAGTAGAATTACCAGCCCAGTCTATGAAGATTATCATTATACCAACTGTAACTAAAGAAAAACCCTTCCAATTTTCAATAAAAGATACAAACAAGCCCTAATTATATGTTGTCAGTCATTGTATAAGTATGCAGTGAAGGAAGAAGAGAGTCCTTTTCCAAAAAGTCAGAGTTATGCTCTGACAAATGACAATAGAGAGATTATATTATGTTTCTCATTCCTTAATGATTGATTCATTTTGCTTTTGCAATTTCATTGTGATTGGATCTGGGAGCACATCCATGATCTGTCCATAATCATGTTGAATTGAATTGGCATCCTTCAGTCTCAAGAGACTATGGTATTGTGCTCTGAAAAGAGGTCCTAAAACAGCATCTAATGTGGCTAAAAAGACCAATTTGAGAGTGGCAATCCCTTCCACACTGAGGACAGATACAATCTGTCTCCTGTCCAGCCCCTGAATTTCGCTGGTTCTGGGACTGCCTCTTTGCCTCAGCTGAATGAATGTATCTTCAAATTGAAGAAGGCCATGCTGTATCTTTAGCCTCCAAGCTGAATGACCAGAGGTCAAGGTTTCCCAGTAAAATGTAATCATGTTACATTTTAGGATAACAAAGCAATAGTTTATACATTGCATTGCCCTATAAATGGAGGAGGAGGAGAAGCAGAACTTGGAATGGAGTCAAGAGAGGAATCAACCTAGAGTTGTTACATTGCTGCAAGTAGTCAGCTACTCTTGAATTCCATTAACGCTTATCTAATGCCAATTTAGTGCTGAGTGTTAGTACCAGTAGGTGAGAGTTGTCAGGGCAACTGACAAGGCAAGTCACTGTAGATAGATAGAGAGTAAACCCCACACCCTTCTAGCACTGAAGATGTTACCTAGTTACTGTAGGTCAGGGGTCTACAACCTGTGGCTCTGAAGCCACATGTGGCTTTTTTGGCCCTCTGCTGCGGCTCCCTGTCAGCTGATCCCACCACTGGCTGGCTTCACCCCTCCACTCCCCATTACTCCTGGCCTGGCTTGAGAAGATAAGGATGAAAGCAGGGGATGGAAACTCACTCCATATTCCAGAGCAGGAGGTGACTGGGTGGGAGTGAGTGACGTCAAGTTGGCCATGCCCACCCAGTCACACCGGTTGTTAAATTATTGGCTCTCTGCGTTTTCTTTTCTGTGGGAAATGGGTCCAAATGGCTCTGAGTGTTTAAGGTTGCAGACCCCTGCTGTAGGTAATGAAACATTTTCAAGAAAACCACCAAGCTCAGAGACCACCAAAAATCCCACAGTTCAACCCTGAGCTACAAACATGCTCTTCTATTGGTACTGGTACTTTACTCGCTTCCATTTTTTGGACAAATGTAGGCAGACTAACCAAAAAGGAGAGTATGATTTTTCAGGCCTCACAGTAATTTCTTCTTATAATGTGGGATGTTCTTTTTCATGCTTTTGGTTTTTGACTCAGTATTATCTTTAACAGCTGCTTCCATTTAGGTATGTGATGAAGAGGCAAGAACATTCTTTCTTTTGCAACTTCAAAAAGCTCATGTATTTTAATGTGTTTGTTTTTATTCCGTTTCTCAAAGCTCTTTGGTTGAATATGCATGGCATCATTTTCCAACTAAATACTCAATAAACATTTTATAGTACAGCTTATTTACAAAATAAAAACCAAATTTTTCTTGGCATTGAAAGAAGATCAGTTGAATACACTTAGAATTACAGGAGAAAATCCTAGGCTGCAGCACTGCAGATGGCAACGAAGGTGTTATAATTTCTTTTTATGTTGCTTTTTATTGAACTATTTTGATATTAGCACAAAAACTAAAAATACAGTTAGAAAGGAACATAAAGAATTAAACCAAAGGCAAATGAGAAGAGGGAAAGGTAGTATTTATGCACTTATCTAGTCTTTAAAAGAATATTTTTGCCCAGAATTTGTCCTGAATTTGATAGTGTTTTTTTAAGGAGAAATGCTAATATATTAAGAAATGGTCTCCAAATTGGAATAAAATTATCTTTAATTGTAGATTTTCTTCTACAATTACCTCTGTGTACACTTTCAGCCTATGCAATTGTCCCCACTAAAAGCCTCTAATAAGAGTAAAGATGTATTTAGATTTTCTAGTGTTTTGTAATAATAGATTAGGAGCTTATTCAGTGCCTTACATCACTTCAGTTTACATGGCCTGGGGAAAGACAGGTTGTAAACTCAGGGCAAATTTTATTATCAAAGATTGGGAATATTCTTGACTTTGTGAGTTGAAGTCCCAACATCCTAAAATGGTCAAGTTCGAGAAAGATTGACTTCTAAGCCTATGAACCCCTCAGAATTCAAATCAACTGCACAGCCAACCAGTGATGGCACCAACCCTCAATCAACGCACGTACACCCCAAACAGCACTTCACCTCCCAATTCCTCACCTGACCCTCACCTGATGTGACCATCAGCCTCCATGTCATTTTCTTGACACCTCATGCTGCTAGCTTCTTGTTGGCTGTAATAGAAATGCAGCAGGGTGTGTGTGTTGTAATTTGGTATTCGGGAGGGGAAGATGGTTGGAGAGTGAAGACGGTTTCTGTGTGAACTAAAAAGGAGAGGATGCTTTCCTGCTTACTGTGTAGCTGCATGGACTTATCTCTGTTGAGCCAAGGACAACCATCTCTGCATACCAGGTGAGGGAATAGCCACCTGAAGATGTACCCCACATGACACTATAAGCACTACAGATTGTATGTTCAGTTTGGACCTTTGGGGGAGAGAACTTGGGATAACTTTCAACATGCAATTTCTGCGCCTTTTTGCCTCAGACCTTCCTGTATGGCTCCGAGTGCAGCGTCGCTTACCTCGGAGTCCGCAGTTCACCAGGGCTCAGCAATTCAACCCGTCAGCAGCTCCCAACTGACGAGCCGCTCCTGACTGATGTTATGAAGCCACGCTCCATGTCTGATGCAGTGAGGAATAACTGTTGCTTGTGCAAGCCCAGGAATCAGCTGAGGGGGATGACAGACACCTGGTAGCGGATAGGGGGTTGCTGGTACATGCTGGGAGGATGGTAAGGAAGTATGTGAGGGGATCATTTACATGGAGGCGGTTTGAGAGAGGAAAACAAGCAATTAGGATGATGCCAAGGTAGGGTTACAGCAATGAAAGTTAATTGAGTTAGGCAATGCCAGGAGCTCAGCTGCATGTAGGCAGGGCTGTGGTTGCTGTAATAATAAATGGGGTTGGAAAGCAGAAGCTCCCAACACCACCCTTACTCGGGTTAAGCTGTTTTTGCTGGAGGAGAGTGTTTGTGATTTGCTATTCATGGAATAAATCATCACTGAACTACATAGCGAAGTGAAGCTGGTGTCTTTATTCACTTAGTTGAGGCAAATCTTCAAGACTCATAGGACCGGCTGAAACTTGCTTTCTTTTGTTGCTATCACTTCAAGCTCAATAAAAGTACCTTTTCTCTACAACAATGGAGTTGAGGGAGTTCATTCTTGGGTTTTGAATGAGGCACATCTGACAGCGACCTCCCCATAACAAGACTATCAAAAGACCCTTAATTGACATGACCCACACCTGACCCATCACACGATTCTCCCCTGACATGGCCCTCACCTGACGTGACCTTCCCATCACAAGACTATCATAAGATCTTCAACTGACATGACCCACACCTGACCCATCACAAGATTCTCACCTGAAATGACCCTCACCTGACATGACCTCCCCATCACAAGATCCAATGACCACGCAAAGCTCTTCTAAGCAGAAGTACACCAACAGCGACATCCCCTAAATTCTGCTGAAGATGTTACCTAGCCTGGTAACAAAACATTCAGAAGCCAACCTACAAGCTTGGAGAATGAACCCTTACCCTCTGCCTCCATCCAAGCTACAGATATTCACCACTATTGCAAAGACTGACTTAACCAAGTGATGGAAATTTCCTTATTTACAGCCTTACTGGAACATGGGACCATTAATTTTACAAAATGTATTCACTATTAATAGGACTTTCATGATCAGAATCCTTCAAAATCCTCTTCTTGTCCATCTGTTTGCATTGAACATTTTTCTTCCCCTAATGATTTAAAAGAAATAACAGATTACAGATAATCAGAATTGGAAGGGACCTTATAGGTCATCTAGTCCAACCCCCCACCCAAGTGGGAGATCCTATACAATTTCTGACAAATGGCAGCCCAATCTCTTCTTGAAAGTCTCAAGTGATGGCGTTCCCACAACTTCCGAGGGCAACTTCTGTTCCATTGGTTGATTGTTCTGACCGTCAGAAAGTTTCTCCTTATTTCCAGGTTAAATCTCTCCTTGATCAGTTTCCATCCATTGTTCCTTGTTTGGCCTACNGCTATCATGTCTCCCCTGGTCCTTCTCTTCTCTAGACTAACCAAGCCCAGTTCCTGTAACTGTTCTTCGTATGTTTTAGTCTCCAGTCCCCTAATCATCCTGGTTGGTCTTCTCTGCACTTTTTCTAGAGTCTCAACATCTTTTTTACAGTGTGGTGACCAAAACTGGATGCAGTGTTCTAGGTCTTACTAAGGTTTTATAGAGTGGTATTCGTACCTCACATGATTTTGATTGTATCCCTGTAGATGAAGCACTTGGAGAAGAAAGATTAGCACCCAACCATTATCCCTACTTTTCCAATCTTCTAAAGTCCATTTTAAATATACATTTATGACAATGCCTATATTTTTCTTAATTTCATGGGGGATTAGAATGGATTAAGTAATAGTTCAGCTAACTAACTAATGTCTTCAATTCCCAGTACTTTTAATAAACTTTCTGATTAGGAAAGCATCAACAGTGTTTTAATTTTCAAAAGTCTACGTGTTATTCCTTATATTATATGATTTGTAAGCCCTGCATTTTCATAGATAATTAATTCAATGTCACTGAGTATAGCTTGTACTGATAGTAACAAATGCTTTTTTTTTTTAAAGGTTTAAATAACTCTGATCTTCCAAGGATATCTCAGTCTTTTGATCCTGTCCCTCCTTCTCAATTTTATTTCCCATTATTTAGTCCAAGGAAAAGTTCTTTAAGGCCCTGTCACACTGCCCAACGGATGCAAAATGCACAAATGTTTGTTAAAAAGGACACAGCGGACGACAGAAAAATTGTCATCCATTTTTATTCCGCTCTCAAAAGGGCAAAAATTTTGCATAAAACAGAGCGGATAACACGGAAAGGAACGGACGGGGGGGGACGCAGAGTGGATGGAAAGTGGATTGCGGAACGGAAGCATCCTTTTGCATCCTCTAGGCATCCTCTAGACATCCTTAATGTCCGAGATAGGTCCCCTCTGCGAACATTTTTTCTGTTTTAAATGCTTTCTTTGCATGCTGCATCCGCTTTCATCCTTTTCCGTCCGTGCTACTAATGCTGTGCGTCTCGTTCCGCGTCCGTTCTGCTTCCTCCCTGCGTCCGTTTACCCGCTGGAGCGGATTCGAGTTGCGCGGATGCACAGCGGATGCCTAGGGATATAGTGGATACGTAACGGATGACAATGGATGCAGAACAGAATGTCCCCCGTATGCCTAGCGGATGCAGAAACGGACGCGTTGGATACATTTTCCGCCTCAAAAGTTTTCAGCAGCTCAAAACCTTTTGAGCGGATGAAATGTCAATAGACGGATGCTGGACGGATAGAGAGGAAGCAAACGGAAGACAGTGAGTACAGAACAGAAGCATCCGCATTTGTTTTTCTCCATTTTACATCCTCTTTCCATCCATTGCTGCAGTGTGACAGGGGCTTTACTAGATATGAAAACAAATAGCAGGCAGCGAAGGGGCAATATTTGAAACAAGAACAAAGGATTCCTCATTAAAATTAATGAGACTCTTAAAACAGTGGCACTTTGCAGAGGCACCCAAAAGTCTAAAAAGAGTCAGGCTGTTTTAATGAATAGTGGACAGCTGCTACATTCACGTGAGATTCAAAAGAGATCTTTCAAAGGATTGATGAACTGTGGGTAGTTCTTTATGGGACAGCTCACCTAGGAATGCGATAAAGTGCCTGTCTGAGAGTCAGTTTGGTCTCGTGGTTAAAGCATCAGGCTAGAAACCAGGAGACTGTGAGTTCTAGTCCCGCCTTAGGCATGAAAGCTGGCTGGGTGACTTTGGCCCAATCACCAGGAGACTGTGAGTTCTAGTCCCGCCTGAAGCATCACAACCAGTTGGGTGACTTTGAGCCAATTGCCAGGAGACTGTGAGTTCTAGTCCCACCTTAGCCATGAATCTGGCTTTGGGCCACTCACTCACTCTCTCTCAACTCAACCCACTCTACTGCGTTGTGAGGAAAATCAGAGGAGGTAGGAAGAAGATGGATATTTACCACCTTGAGTTATTTATAATAAATTTGGTATAAAAACCCCCAAGTAAATCAAATCCTAAATAACTGTGACACCCCCTCCCCAATAGTAATAAATGTACATGAACTTCCATGGGTGCAGAGAGGATTAAAAGTTTAACAATTATGTTATACTTTGATAAAACAATTTGGCTTAAAGCTGTAGCATATGAGCTGTCAAGACAGGGGAACCGTAAAAAAATGGCAGAATATACCCTGAAGGAATTTATGACTTAATGTAGTCTTTAACCTTTCCAAATATGTATTAAGAATATAAATTCCATTATCTGGATGATAATTCTCGCTGTGTGCTGCTTGAAATCCTTTCTGAGAAAGAATATATGGAAGTCTCAAGATGTTCCAAGTTAGACCTAAATGGATTGCTTCTGGCCAGATATATAATTATCTGGGGAAATTCTCTTCACCACCACCAGTGATTAAAGATCATCCTAATCCATTCATATTGTATCTTAGTAAATGATGGCTTTTTTCACATTAATGCAAGTTATCTTCAGAGGGCTCTGAGGTAACTTGTTCTATTTTTACATTTTTGGATTTGAGCCTGAGGAGCAATAGGTGACTGTGCTTTTAGTCCATTTTTTAGAAGCAGACAGAAAAAAACCCTTTACAACCACTTTTAGAAAGTAAATTTGAAATTTTAATCCATCTTGGAAATCTCACCCAAGAAATAATTTTCATATCAGGTATGGCATAATTTTCGACTGCAACAGAATCTGGTTGATATGGTGTCACCAAACTTAAATGCAGAAGTTTGTAAGTATAGACTGGGTGAAACCTGACTTAATAGCATAAAGTGTGAGAGGCATCTCTGAGTCTTAGTGGATAACCAAGTTATCAGCAGTGTCAGCAGTGAGCCAGCAGTGTGTGGTGGCAACCAAAAAAGCCAATACAATCCTAAACTGCATTATCAAAGGGATACAATCAAGATCAAGTGAGGTCCTAATACCACTCCATGAAGCCTTAGTAAAACCACACCTAGAATACTACATTCAGTTTTGGTCACCACATTATAAAAAAGATATTGAGACTCTAGAAAAAGTGCAGAGAAGACCAACCAGGATGATTAGGGTACTGGAAACTAAAATATATGAAGAACCGCTACAGGAACTGGGCCTGGCTAGTCTAGTAAAGAGAAGGACCAGGGAAGACATGATAGCAGTCTTCCAATATTTGAGGGGCTGCCACAGAGAGGAAGGGGTCAATCTATTTTCTAAAGCACCTGTAGGCCAGACAAGGAACAATGGATGGAAACTGATCAAGGAGAGATTCAACTAGAAATAAGGAGAAATTTTCTGACAGTGAGAACAATCAATCCATGGAACAGCTTGCCTTCAGAAGTTGTGGGAGCCTCATCACTAGAGGGTTTCAAGAACAGACTGGACAGCTTTTTGTCAGAAATTATGTAGGGTCTCCTGCTTGGGCAAGGGTTGGACTAGATGACTTACAATGTCCCTTCCAACTCTGTTAATCTGTTAGAAAAAAGTACAGAAAACAAATGTTATGGACTTCTAAAAGAAGTAAAACCATCTCCCAGCTATATTTCAAGATGAAATTCATAGTTATTTACATTGCTAAAAGGGAACAACACATTTTATTCTCTAAAGTATGTTTCTAGACTTAGGGTTGGGCTGGGGACAGGAATAGGAGTAGAGTTATTCCATACATGCATACTTACATGCACATCATTCTATTTCCTTCTGGAGTAAGCAATATAATGTGCAAGACAGTAAATGATCCAGTTTTAAACAGTTAATTCAGGGTCGGTTCATTACTTTAGAGAGCAGCACCCTGTACTCTCCTTTTTTGTCAAACATCTTTTCTGAACATCAGTAATTGCATGATTCTCTGTTTATTAGTTCTCAGGGTCACGTGGTTGGCTATTACTGAACATGGCTGTGCTCAACAAATGTTTGCTCTGCTCCAGCAGGGTAATTTTTCCATGTTCTTAAAGTGCCACAACAATTTTGCTTATTAAAGAGCCCAGTGCAAAGGGGATGTTAAATATACATGACAGCATTTTATTTTTCCAGGTCTAATTACCTGCACAAAAATGGATTAATCAGTTTTGAAGGGAAGCACAACACCCATCTCAGTGACAACCAGAATGCAAAGAGCTACTTTTAGAATGCACTGTAGCTCAAAGTTGGAAGTGTTGGGTTAATGTACTGTATTTTATTTGGGATACTATAATAGGCTGCAGATGTTTAACCAATCAGTAGATGGCAACAAAGAAATGGGAAAAAAAAAAACCTCTTAACTCTTTGCTGCCATCTAGTGAATGGGTGTATTCATGACTTATTGCCTTATGAAGGGGGTTATGCATCCTTGTGATGCTATCAGTCAGTGATGGCTAACCTTTTTGGCACCAAGTGCCTAAAGTCTGCGTGTGTGCATCCCCAAAATGCAATGCAAGCGCGCGCCCCATTTCATCTTGGCCTGACCTTTATATCTTATGGGAAGGGCAATCACCTCCCAGCCTTACTCCTGAGTCACCCCTTTTGTTGAGGCTGCTCTCTCCTTCTAGCAGCTCTGTGCACACGTGCACTGGGAATAGGCTCCCCTGGATCCTCTGCCTCGCTGCTGCCAGACTCTGAAGCCTCCGAGGCAGCACCCCACTCCCAGATCGTCCTGGCCCCATCTCTACATCAGTGCAGGACCCTCGTCTGAGTCCTCTCCAGACTCCCTGACTGGTCCCTTTACTTTCCCACTGTCTGATTCCACTGCTGGCTGCACCGGCTGCCGGCGAACCATAATATGCATAGGAACAGGAAGCTCAAGTACAAAGCCCCCCCAAAAGTATAAAAAACCCTCACTCTCAACGCCATTTTGACAGCTGCCCAGAACCACAAACCCATGTGGCTCTGCTTCATCAATAAACTATCTTTCCAATCAGTCTCGAGGTTCCCAGTATCTTTCTCCCAGCTTGGAACTGAACCAGATGGATTTTTCTTCCCACACTATTTTTATATATGCTACATATAGTATTACAAAGAAGTAGTGCAAGATTGGAAGACATGGAGAGACCTGGCCCATAAAATAACCAGGAGTCAGATACAACCGAATGGATAACATCATCATCATCACCACACCATCATCAGTTTTACTAGGACTGTTGATGTTACCAGTGGTGGTATTCCAAAAAAATTACTACTAGTTCTGTGGGCGTGGCTTGGTGGGCATGGCTTGGTGAGCATGGCAGGGAAGGATACTGCAAAATCCCATTCCCCCCCCACTCCTGGGGGAAGGTTACAGCAAAATCCCCATTCCCTCCCCACCCCACTAACCTGCTTTCCAGCTCCTTTCTCCTGTGCAGGGCAACCAAAGAAGACTCAGCCAATCAGCTGGGACTCAATGGGNCAGAGAATAGATGGGTGTGTGGGGCCAGTCAGAGATGGGATTTGCGGTTCTCTGAACTGCTCAAAATTTCCGTTACCGGTTCCTCAGAACTGGTCAGAACCTGCTGAATACCACCTCTGGATATTACCTACTTTGGGTAATGAAACATCTGTAAGAAAACAATCACGCTCAGAGAACACCAAGGACATCTCATTTCATTTCTAAGCTACAGATATTTTTCTTTGTTGGCATCATCATATTACATTATTTGCGGGGTTGGTCTGGAAGGTTCCTTCCAACCCCATGATTCTATGATTTTGGTGCATTTATTAGATCATTCAAATGGTAGACAAAGCTGTTTTTGAAAATAATTGTATTGACCATGGTGCCAGTGTTTTTGGGATTTAATAATATGATTTATAATATTTAAAGCACTATGGTGGAAAGAACGAGAAGCATCTGTCAGATTGGAAAGCTGCACAGATTTTAAATTTCAGGAATTAATAATGTTTGGCATTCTGCTTCAGAAAATTACAGAATACATAACAGGCATCTGATGCAAGTCCTGTCTTCTGCATTTGAATAAGATCAGCACTTCTCTGTTATTTCAGGGCTTTAGTGCTATGATTTGCAAGTTTTCCCTAAAAAGGTTCATGAATTATTTCTTCGTTTATTCCAAAACTACCATTCCCATTCCCCCCAAATAGAGGAAGGCAATAGAAACACAACCCATTTTCCTATCTACCCCACAAAGAAGCTAGCATGCTAAAATTAGATTTGTAATATCTGGATTGCATCCTAGAAATTCAGATAAATGCTAGGCACAGCAATAAGTTAGAATATTCTTCATTTCTTTCTGCCCTCTGTTAGTCATCTTGAGTTTGTATAGAAGTACTAAAATAGATAATCTTGTTAAACATATTTGTGTCCTTTTTTAGGAACAGGAAATTAATTTGGTGTAAAAGGAAAATGCCTATAACTCTGTATATCGACTTCAAATATTTTGTCCTAGATTCGATGCAGAGGGATCAACATCTCAGCGAATTTGCATTTTTCAATCATAGAATCAACATCCATAATGTTTCGCTTCTATCACTCAAAATATATCTCCAAGTTCCTTGAGAATGAACTCTTTTAAGCTGCAGATTACTGTTTTCTTTTGACATCATTTTTTTTTCTCTATTTTGCACACACGAAGATTAGCAGTGTCTAAAATCCCAATGGACAGCATTGGAAGAAATATCTACCTGGTTCAGTTCCAAGTGGGGAGAAAGACACTGGAAACATGGATGCCAGGGTTGGGAGTCTACCAGTTTGGACCAGTTTGATCTAACCCCTTGCTCTGAAGATCAGGTGTCTCCAAACCAATTCGCTGCGACGAGTATGTGGGCCTGTTCACCCACCCCTGCTCTTTCCTATCCTTTACTTATTGTTTAGAGCACAGCTGATTCACACTGCAGAATGGTTTGCCACACCTCAGCTATTTTCTTCACAGAGACTGCTGTAGAAGGTAAATATTATTGCTGTTTGAATTGCGGAGCGTGCGCAATCACCAAACCGTTTGTTATACTGGTGGAATCCCAACCTGATGGAGGCTGATTGGAAAGATGGCTTATTGATGGACAGGACCCCATGGGTTTGAAGTCCTGGACAGCTGACCATATGGAATTGAGAGAGAGAGGTATTTATACCCTCTCTTGGGCTTTAAACTTGAGCTTCCTGTTCCTGTGCAAGAATATGTATTCTACTGGCTGCTGTCAGATTCCCGTGGGGCTATGCAGGGTCCATAGCTGAAGTTGTCTGGTTGAAGCTTGCTGGGTGATGCAATGGCCTTAGATTTTGCAATGCAGTGAGCCCTGCTACTAGACAATCCTATAATGTCCTGGAGAGTCATGTCTTAAGCCCATCACCCTGGAGCTGAAGGTCTTTTGTCTTGTAGATAGGCTGGCCTAGTCCTACTGGGGCTATTAACAAAGGTGGAAGCTGCTTTCCAAGAGCATGTTTCTTCTTCAGGGAACTATAATATTCTGACTTTTTTAAATATTTCCCAAAATATTTCATTCTTCTAGGAGAGGGGTGGGTGCTAACTTTCTACAACAGTGTGCATGCACTGAATTACCCCTGTACTATTTTCATGTGAGCTGAATTTTGGGGTGCCTTAAATGCAACCTGGAATCAATTTACAATTCACACTAAACCAAGCATGTATTGCATTATTTGAGCTCACATTAACTGCAACCTAGCTGTACTGAAACCAATGATTTATTCATGAGGTTTACAGAATAAGACTATAAGTGGCCCTCAACATACAACATACAACTGTTTGCTTTGTAACTATTTGAACTTTTGATGGACCCCTTAAAACAAGGGTCTCCAACTGTGATGACTCAGGGTGTGGCACAAAGGCAACACAGTCACATAAGTAAGAAGAGTTCATTTAGTACCTCCAACTTTGCCCCAAATATCCAGGTTACCTTCAGCTGGAGAAAAAACACTCTCCCGAAAACAGTCTTTAGTGGAGGAAATTCAGTCCGAAAACAAAGTACATACAAACTGTAAATAAAAATCCACACAAACCATGCTCAAACCATGTGGTACAGTAATTAACTTGACAGGCAGGCAGAAGGATTTGCAGACTTGAAAGGCAGCAAGACCACTCACAGTGGAGAAGATACCAGGAACCAAGATAAGCCTCGACAATGATGAATAATTCATGATTTCTCTCAATCTGTGCACAGCTCCCCTTTTTAAAACACTGTGTTCCCAGCTGCAGCTAATGAAGGGAATCAGGGCCCTTCCTTCCAGCATAAGCCACACAATCATGTTGCTCCTTACTTATTCCTCCTGCATGCCTAGGATGAAGAGGGGATGGGCCTGGATCTTCCTCTGAATTTTCTCTGCCTTGCTCTACCTCTCCCTTCTCTGCCCCAGCCGGACTTTGCCCTTCTCCAGTTTCTTCGACAGCCAACAGGAGCCACACTCCACTCCCTGTCAGCTGCTGGGCCTCCCCCTCCAAATCAAATTCTGATAGGGGCATGACACCAACCTTGGCAACTTTAAGACTTGTAAACTTCAACTCCGAGATTCCTCACGCCAGCAAAGCTGGGGGTGATATCCACAAGTCTGAAGAAATGCTGTCTGTCAAGGTTGGAGACCCCTGCCTTAAAAGGTACTTAGGACCCAATTCTGAAGTTTCAATGGCTGCTCCCCGCCCTGCAGTCATGTGACTGCATTTTTGGCAAAGCAACCCACCAACATTTACAGTCATTTTCAGCATCCTGCAGCCATATGACCTTAATTTACAACATTGTTTCCCAAAACCAGCGTTGATTTCCAGTTTTTTGATTTCCAGTTTTCAGCAAAAATGCCTCACAGGGAACAATTAACAACCATAACAATCACTTATGACTGGTGCAAAAAAAGGTCATAAAATCAGGTGAGGCGCAACGATTAGAATGCAGTGTTGCAGGTTGACTCTGCCCACTGCTAGGAGAGTGATCCTGACCAGCTCAAAGCTGACTCATCCTTCCATCCTTCCAAAGTCAGTAAAATGAGGATCCAGATTGTTGGGGGGGAATGTATGCTGGTTCTGTAAACCACTTAGAGAGGGCTGTAAAGAACTATGGAGAGGTGTATGAATCTAAGTGCTATTGTTACATGATGACTCATTTTAAAACTGTCTCAACTTATGACTATAACGGGCCGGGGCTCCAATATGGCTGTAAGTTGCGGATTACTTATAATTTTGTTTTATTGCAGTTTTATTAGAAGTGGAAAGATTGTTCCCTTAGCATTTTTCTCCAACCTTTAAACTTTCAAGCCTGTGCAACGGCATCTCCCAGAATGCACGGAAACATTTACATATATATTCAGACTACTTAAAGTGTGTATATTTTGAATCCAAGAACAGTTGGACAAGTATTTGTTTAAAAAAAGCAATATAGCTTTCTGTAGCCATGGAAACAGATGAATTTGTACTTGCAAAAGAAGACTAGGTGAAAAGAAATGAAGATGGAGGAGATAATTCTAAGGATTCTGAAGGGAACTGTCTATTCCACTTGAATGCCGGATGATTTTTAGTGATTCAAATAGGTAGCATCTTCTGTAGAGAAGAGGCCACATTCCTATAATGTTCTTGGAAGCTCCAGTTATCGACTAGCAACTCAGCCAGAAAGCAATTTTAGTAAATTATCTCTAAACCGGCAGACTCACGTCTGTTATCCATTCCCATGTTCTTCCTTGCCTAAATAATAGCATCTTCTCTGGACCAGAACAAAACTGGATTGTTCAGAGATTGGATTTCAACAAAAATATGTAGCTTTCAGACAGGGGCAGGCTGCTGGGGGTTCGCAGGGGTTCAGGAGATCCTCTCGCTAAGATTCTGCACAGTTTGGAGAACCTCAAAATCCCACTCCTGGCTGGCCACACCACCACTGTTCTATATGTA
>BHFT01023589.1:0-11021 GCA_004320025.1 Laticauda laticaudata | reverse complement strand
TATTCTGACTGTTGTTTGAATAAAGCCTTTTGTTGTTGGAACCCGGTCTACCTCGTGTGTTTTCCGAACAAAACAACCACCCTCCCGCTGTACCCTTTCCAGGAGTCCCCAAGTGGTCTGTTTTGGATGCAGGTAAGTGCAGGGCATGCAAGGAGGCTTGGGGAGGGCAAAAAATGGGCCTCCTGGAAGTCCAGGAAGGCCAGAAATGGGTCTAATTGTAGAATGGAAATGCTCTGGAAATTTCTTTTTCATGTCCTTAACTCATACTATTGTATTCTTCTCACATACAACCCATACCCAGAACAGCAGAAAGTCTTTCTTATCTATTACTATTATTATCATTTAAAGTGGGTTTTTTTCCATCTTCTGCTGGACCAATTTTTGCAATGGGCAAACTAATGACTCATTGAATAATTTAACTCAGATTTCTCATTCAAGGTCCTTAATGACCAGGCTCAAATTATCCTACTTTGGACACATTATCTAAAAACTCAGTTCTCTGGAGGAAGAGGAAGGAATGAGGAGAAGAGAGCAACTAGCAGCAAAGTAGAAGGACTCAATTATGATAGTGATGGATGCAGCATTAGAAGACCTGAAAAACCAGCCAGGTTAGGAACAAATCTGTGAGGTAACTAAGAGTTGACAATGACTTGATGGCTTGATGATTATCTGAATGAGGATGTGGTCAGAAATTAAGGCAAGAAATTATAAGGTGATTAGGAAAGTAACAGCAAGAGGGGTAGATATAAACAACCAACAGATGATACAAGTTCATGAGTGACTTTTCTTATAAGGGAAAGCTCAGTCCAGACTGCAAAAAGCTCAGGAAACACAGAATCCAAGTCATTCAAAAATAAAGGTAAAATCCAGTCATTCTGACTCTAGGGAGAGGTGCTCATCTCCATTTCTTAACCTAGAGAGCCAGCATTGTCCAAAGACTCTTCTGTGGTCATGTGGCCAGCATGACTATATGCAGAGGAACATGAAATGCTGTTACTTTCCCACTGAAGTGGTATCTATTTATCTACTTGCATTTGCAGGCTTTCAAACTGCTAGGAGGGTAGGAGCTGGAGCAAGTAACGAGAGCTCACCCCATCGCACGGCTCTTGGGTCTCAAACCCGGGCTGTCAACTTTTCCACTCGCAAGCTCAGCATCTTTCATTGCTGAGTCATTGCATCCCTTCCATTCAAAGATGCTCTGCTTTAAAGAATCACTCACATTTTATCAAGGACTGTGGGATACTTGTCTACTTCCTTGTGCCCTCCAGTATCAAGTTTGACATCAATCTTGAAAACTGCAACAGGAATTTCCTGAAACGATCTTACAACCATACAACAGGAAATAGGAAATTTCAGGAAGGACTGCAAAGGAGCCATTTCTGCCCCTCCAAATCCTACAAAGGTGCATTTTGAAGAAAAAAATATACAAGTCCTCTGTGCTCTTAACTAGATTGATTAATGTATGCCTGGTTATTTATTTTAATAACAGCAGAACCTGAACCAAACTCTGAAAATCTGCTCTGTGAAAATGGGCAACGTATCAGATTTATGACAAAATGTACATCATGACCAATGATCCTCTGGGAAGTTTGCACTTGAGGAACTGTAGATCGGTTTGAAACTAAATAGTTTCAAAAGCCCCAAAGTTGCCTTTTTCAAAAGGCAAGTGGACTTTCTTGGTTTTTTTTTCTTTGAAAATGTTCTCATTCAAGAAGCTTCTTCAATTCAACCAAGGAAGTCCAGTTGCCTTTTGCAAAATGCACCTTTGGGACCAGGATGATTGAGAATCTCCACAGACATGTAGTTTTGGAACAAAACACAATAATAAAGTAGTGTAGTTCAAACACTACCAGGAGTTATACTTGCTTTAAAATATACAACAAATTCTTCCAAGCTCAGCTTATGGGATTGGGGAGGTGGCTAAAAACAGAGGTCTCTGGGTCTTTATTCATTCTGTGAGGAGCAGTGATTGCCCATTACTTCTGGACAAAACCACTTAGAGGGAACCATCAACTCATAATCAGGAAAGCATTAATATCAACATTTGACTGCATTCAAATGTCCCAAAAATGTCTTGGAGTCATTATAGTAAGAGCTAATTCATTATATTCTGAATATGCTTCCAAGTGCTATTTTTGGAGAGAGAAAGCTGAACTAGATGGACTTATGTTCTGGCCTTGCTGAATTTAGGCAATTTGTCAGTTTCATGAATATATTAACTCATAGCTCATTAAACAATATCTCATTAAATTAAAATCCATTAAATCAACCATATGATGATATAAAATTATCATGTTATAGGCACTTAAGACTTCACTCCTGAAGTCTTGAAGAAATAAGACTTCACTCCTGAAAATGATGTTTATTTATTTATTAGGTTTATAAGCCTGTTTTTTTGTCTGAGGGCTCAAGTCAGTGAACCCATATCCAACTATCTTGTAGGATGGATTAGACCGATGGTCACACTCAATGACCTTTGTTATTCAAGCAGGGGCAGGTTTCTACCAATTCTGTCCACCTCTGTAGAACCGGTAGCTCTGAAGAGGAGCAGATATAGAACCAGTTTCTATGTCTGATGATTTTTTTGCCCACCCACCCACCTGGGCTTTTACCTGATCTTTATTTCCTGATTTTTCAACTTCAGCTGCCAAACGAGGCACAGCTGCAGTTAAAAAAACAAGAAAAGAGGGCCGTTTCAAAGGCTGCTTCTCGGCACGCAGCGTGCTAATGACGATTAACAGGTGTGCGGCTCACAGCAGGCAGGGAAACTCGTAAATCCCAAACTAGTAGTTAACCCTGTCATATCCCATCCCGGTATTCAAGTAAAACCTCTATTGGATCTTCCCAGTCCAAGAGCAATATTTTAAACAAAGCACTAGTCAACTAGCAATAGAAATAGTACTTAGACTTATATACCGCTTCATAATGCTTTTACACCTATCTCTAAATGGCTTACAGAGTCAGCATATTCAATGGTGGGATTCAAATAATTTAACAACCAGTTTGCCCAGGGACAGGTTGGCTGTTGTGAGAGGTATGGCCCAGCCTGATCCTCCAGCTTTGCTGTACATGCGGGACAAGCCTCCCGCAACAGCTAACCTGACCCTGGGTGAACTGGTTGTTAAATTATCCCCCTCCCCACTATCAAAATGGATCCTGGAGCTGCGCTGTGCTACAATGGAGAAATGAGCAACAGAGTAGCTGGCATGAAGGAAGGAGGAGGAGCAGGGAGAAGAAAAAAGGAAAGCGGTCTTCTCCTTCCCTCACGTCGGCCACTCTGGTGCCCGTTTCTCCATTGCAACAGAGCACAGTGCCCAGGATCCACTTTGATAGTCAGGGTGGTTGGGGGTAATTTAACAACCTGTTCACCTGAACCAGGGCTGAATACTTCCGTCCCCCTCACTGAGCATATTGCTCCTAACAATATGGGTCATCATTTTACCAGCTTTGGAAGGATGAAAGGCTGAGTCAAACTTGAACCAGTCAGGATTGAACTAATGAAGTGCAGGCAACTGGCAGGCAGCAGAAGTAGCCTGCAGTACTGCATTCTAACCAGTACACCACCTTGGTTCATTGGGAAGGAGGGCAAGAGTCAGGTTCCATTCCTCATGACTGTCTACAGAAATGGTAACCATTTTGGCCTCTCTTTAGGCTTATGGTGAAGGTAGTCTGAGTTCAAATAACTTCAGGTGGGGTATTTTGCATGATGACAACATTGTGTCTTATAACAGATGCCTACAGGCAAGCTATTACTTACATGGAACAGTTCCAAAATATAAGAGGCTTCATATAAACTGGATAATTGTACAAAGTAGCATTTTAAAGGGTTTTCCTAGTAGAGGAAAAGGTTGACAGGTAATAAAAGCTGAAGCTGCTCTACCTCCAATTAAAGCTTCTGGGTTACCGTATCTAGAAGCAACTTTTAACCTAAATGTTGTTGGTTTTTTTTTAAATGAAAAAATGTCACTCACATATTACCTGGCAGATCTTATTACCTGATATATTACCTGTTCTTGCTCTTTCCATATCCATTGGGAAATTGGTTAATTGCAGTCAGAACACATTTGGAAAGCATCACGTTAGAAAAAGTTGAACATGATCCTGGGTATAAAAAGCAATTGAGTCAGAAGTTGCAGAGTAAAAAGTTGTGTAATGTATTTTTGAATCCCAAGCTGTCAAACCATCAATTTCAACATGTCCATTATCCTGTCTTTAGATGCAATTTCAATGGCAAAACCTTACCCTAATTCAGTTATTTGATTGATGAGATCCTATTTACCGTTCATAGGTCTTCAGTTTTAAAGGCTAAAATATAAGCTTGTCTTGAAAGGACAAATGTTTGGCAGTTATTTTATTAATAACTTGTTTCAGTTATATGTGGTTTTTTTTCCAGTAGTCTATCAGGGCAACCTGGTCTATCCAAATATGGGATGAAGCATACTGCTTCCACTTCTACCTTTCAGCCCCAATCCAGGAGCCTTCACAAGCAGTCATTGTTAACGACAAACTATTTTTGTGCTGAATTTATATTTACCAACAAAGAAATAAGGGAGACTAGTATAGATACAAAAAATTTAATAATTCTAAATTCTTCGACCTCCAACATCGCTCAGTACCCTTGATATTTGATAGGACAATTTGATAGAATATGACTTTCATTTTGAAGTGGTTTTAGGCCTAAGTGCAGGGGTGGGATTCTACCAGTTCACATCTATTCGCTAGAACTGGTTGTTAACATTCTAAGCAATTCGGAGAACCGATTGTTAGAAGGAATTCCTGGCCTAATCCTGTAAGGCAGGCAGGAAGGAAACATTCTGGTGTTGCTTACAGAAACAGCCTCTCTGTTAACCCTGATTACATTCTTGGCAGGACTAGACTTCCTGTCTCAGGAACTTCTCTGGAGTTTTTTTCCCCTCCTTTGCTGGTACTTTGCTTGTGTGGAGTGAGCATTTAAAGTTGCAATGGCACTGCAAAAAGTGACTAATGACCACTTACGACTGTTGCAGCATCCCCACAGTCATGAGAGGCCAGGTGAGGAGATGTGTGCCTAGATGTGAGTTATATTGAGTTGGCCACGCCCAGCCAATAACATGACCACCAAGCCATGTCCACCCAGTCACATGACCACCAAGCCATGCCCACCACCTAAGCCACGCCCACAGAACCAGTTGTTAAAATTTTTGAATCCCACCCCTGCCCAAGTGTGATATTGATATTGGAAACAGGAATTAGATTTCTGACCATAAATAGAGATACTGTTATACTTAATTATTTCAAGAAAAATAGTATATAAATAATTTCAGAAAAATATGTAAATATCTTCTTGGGGGAACAGCCCCTGAAAAAGCTATTAGTTCCAATTATCATGAAAGAGAAGATTATAACATTTGAAAAATAATAATTTCAGAGATAAGTATTTCTTCCTCCAAATAATGATCTAGAAGAAAATGAAAAATGGGTCCTGTGCAGCCTACTACATTATCTGTCAGAATATTTTATAATACATTCATTCTAAGTTAATGAATTGTATAAAAACAAGTTCCCCAGCTCTGCTTCTGTTTTTCCCATTCCACTGAAGCAAGATTTGAAGCTGTAATAATAATTTCGGTATTCAAAGTTACATGGAGGGAAGGGAGATGATATTATTCTAGCAATGTAGCCAAGGTAATATTCTGAAATATCCCCAGAGAAGGTTTTAAGGCTTCAAAACTTTCAATTCTCAACTGTGATAGCCAAGCTAATTGTGTGCAACAAGGAAATTATTTTTCCCTCTGCCTTAGAATTATTATATTTTAACTTTTCAAAAGAACTCTTCTCATTTTACTTTGAAATAACCCATCTGGTGCTGATAAGGAATGATTCAGGATATTAAAACAGGGCACCCAGATCTGAGCTACAAAAATGCAGATGGTAGATAGCCAAAAAACCCCAAAAACCTAGTTATAGAATATATTCAGTTCACTTTCCTTTATGAGAGAAAGATTCGGGACTGCAAAGAAAACAGTTGTCTCCCTTAGAAAGAAAAAGGGATTGTGCTCCCTTAGAAAGAAAAATGGCTTATGATATTATTACTGTTGCAAAGTCTATTGTAGGGGGAGCACAGCAACTTATGCTTGGGATACAAGCACCACACTATTGGGTGAGCTCCTGTTACTTGCTCAAGCTCCTGCCAATCCAGCAGTTCAACAGCATGCAAATGCAAGTAGATAAATAGGTACCACTTCTGTGGGAAAGTAATAGTGCTCTGTGACATCATGCTGGCCACATGGCTGCAGGAAATATGACTTCAGCAACAGAGTGGTCAATGTCTGGAATACTCTTCCTGTGGTTTCTTCCCCAAACCCCAAAAACTTTAACCTTAGACTGTCTACTATTGACCTCACCCCTTTCCTAAGAGGTCTGTAGGGGGCATGCATAAGTGCACCAACATGCCTAACGTCCCTGACCTATTGTTTCTTTTATTTTTTTTATTTTTCTTATATGTATCCATGTATTCATAACTATGTTTTTACTTATACCTATTACCTTGTAAGCAATTGACAAAATAAAAATAAATAAATAAACAAATGGCTTCAGACAGTGCTGGGTCAATGGCCTTGAAACAAAGATGAGCGCTACATTCGGTAGTCAGCAACAACCAGTTGAGCAAAATCCACAGGGACTCCTGTACCTTTTCATACAGTCCACTGTGGATTGGGTCAATGGTCACATATATAATTTGGTTTCATCTGGATAGTTCACCATTTTAGTGCTAACATTCTTATATATATTTAGGGATGTATAATATATATTTATATTTTGGTTGAGGTACCCGGAGAACAGCAGTTGCTCTTTAGGAATTGGTGCACACTGGTAGAAATCCATTAATCAGACAACCCAAAGAACAATTAATAACAGTTATTTTCATTCTTTCATCTTGCTATACCAATTAGAAACTGCTTCATTTTATGAATTTCCATTTCACTTAATTAAATTTATTCTTGGCTCAGAACATTGCTGAGTTTTTCCTCTCTAAAAATAGTCCCCATCTCATATTCAGGGCAGTTTTCTCTTTGGCCAGAAGCTGAGGGTGATGAATTGTTTAATGCTCTCGAAAGAGACTTTAAGATATATATATATACTGCATGGCATATAGCTGGTTATTTGTGGAACTATATCCTGTTACTTTGCTCATCCTACCAGGTTCCTTAGGGTCCCTTCTAGGAAGCAATGTCATTTAATGGCACCCAGGAGATGAACCTTTCCTGTTGCTGCACCAGTCCTTTTATGTTGAGGCACTAGAAAGAATGCAGAGAAGAGCAACAAAGATGATTAGAGGACTTGAGGCAAAAGAATATGAAGAATGGTTGCAGGAATTGGATATGTCTCGTGAAAAGAAGGACTGGGGATGACATGGTAGCAATGTTCCAATATTTAAGGAGCTGCCACAAAGAAGAGGGAGGTTAATCTATTCTCCAAAAATTACCTGAAGGCAGAAAAGAAGCAATGGATTGAAACTAATCAAGGAGAGAGTCAACCCAGAAATAAGGATAAATTTCCACTCAGTTAGAACAATTAATCAATGGAACAGCTTGCCTTCAAATGTTGTAGATGCCCCATCAGTGGAGGTTTTTAAGAAGAGATTAGACCACCATTTGTCTGAAATGATATAGGGCAGGAGTCGCCAACCTTTTGGACCTCAGGGACCACTAAACTCATAATTTTAAATCCCAGAGACTACCAACCAGTTCTGTGGGTGTGGCCTAATTTGTGGGTGTGGCTTGGTGGTCATGTGACTGGCTGGGTATGGCTTGTATGTAAATATTATAAATATTTATATAAATATTGAATTTTTTTATAAAAAAGAGCAACTTTTACCCAAAATCAGGCAAAGCAGGCAAGCAGATTGAGTTGCTCACAGAATCACAGATTCATTCAAATATCTATCTATCTGCCATCAGCTAGTTCAGTCTGTCACATAAAATTTGCTTGCAAGCAAACTCACAAAATTAACTCACAACACACCATGTATGTAAATATTGGATTTTTTATTTAAAAAAGAGCAACTTTTACCCAAAATCAGGCAAAGCAGGCAGGCACACTGAGTTGCTCACAGAATCATTCAGTGATCTATCTATCTGCCATCAGTTAACTCAGTCTGTCACAGAAAATTTACTTGCCATGGGTCTCCACTGAATAATAGAGGTTCTAAGGGAGGTCCAGCTGTGCTTAAAAGCAGAGCTGAAGATCTAAAGACTAGCTAGAAAGCAAGAAATCCAACCATTTCCTGCTTCCTAACTGATCTAAATCTCAATTCCCGCAGGCCAGGTGGACGACAGAGCCTTGTGTTTCTGCACAGCCTGGATCAATTGCTTTGGGAGGTTGTTTTGGGGGTGAGATTTCTCTGCGGCCCACCAAAATTTTCTCATGGCCCGCTGGTGGGTGACTGCTGGTGGCCCACCGGTGGGTGACCATGGGCCACCTGTGGGTGACCACTGATATTGGGTATCCTGCTTGAGCAGGGGTAAGTGTAAAAGACCTCCAAGGTCCCTTCCAACTCTGATTCTGTTATAGCTTTGGAATGACTTCCTCACTCCTAAGATTTATTTTATTTTATTTTATTTTATTTTATTTTATTTTATTTTATTTTATTTATTCTCCACTCATGGGACGGATAGCCCTGGTCAGCTAAAAGCTGTTTTTCACAGGGGTCCGACATTTAGGTGACATTAGCCCTATTAGCCTTCACAGAACTGTAAAGATCTTGGTTCTTTCCATGTATCAAACCAAGATGATAGATGAACTTGTTCTAGTATGAGAATGAATGGTTTCTCTACATTATTTTGTCTCTGTGTTGACTATGTTTTGTTACATTGGTTTTGTAAAGGAAATGTTCACTCATAGTACTTATTATTTTGCTAGATTTCCTTCTCAGAAGACATTTTATGCCTTTGACATGGGATTATTATAGGCTTCCTATTGGAGCAGCAAATATAGAAACAGCCTCCAAAGGGCAGCAGAAAGACAATGGGGAAAAAGCTCTTTGCTGCTACATAATGGTGGTTATGTGGAGGGAAATACATTTTCTGGCATTTATCCCACTTTTCAAATTATTGGAGAAGGGAGGATTCTTGTAACTGTCATGATGATGGAAATCCTGCTAGTGTCTGGATCTCCAGAGTCTAGCCTAAATTATTATTTTTATCCAATCATCCAATCATCCAAAAGGCATATTTTGAACTTGCACAAAAATCTTCCTTTTCCACCACCAGGTACTGCATCTAAATTTCCAACCCTTCTGGAGTGGGTTTTAAAAGAAGGGAAATTGCAAACTGACACATCTTAAAATTGGGTTGGGTTTGCTTTCTGTAGCTGGGCACTGAATTGCTTTTAATTGATTTTCTCAGCAGCCAAAAGAGCCATGACAAGTTTTATATACAATAACATCATTGGAAAAGCCAAGATTTTAACTGTTTGTCCATTCCTTCTTCCCTTTCTAGTTTCAAGGAATTAGAGGTTTTTGTTGACAGATAATACAAACACCCCCTGTCTTGAGTCCCAACAAAAATGTACAGAAAATTGTGCTGGTGCTTTTTTTTTTTTGGCCACACACTGTTGAATTTCAGGGGTNACAGAAAATTGTGCTGGTGCTTTTTTTTTTTTGGCCACACACTGTTGAATTTCAGGGGTGAAATCTTGAGGATGCATGCTCTAAAGTCTATAGCAGTGTTTCTCAACCTTGGCAACTTTAAACAGTGTGGACTTCAACTTCCAGTATTCTCCAGCCAGCAATGCTGGCTGGAGAATTCTGAGAGTTGAAGTCCACAAAATTTAAAATTACTAGGGTTGAAAAACACTGGTCTATAGAAAGCAGCTCCCTGGGTGTTATCCTGTCTTTCTCTGTTACTAAAGATGTTGTCCAAATCATGATATTCAATACTAGTTCTGTCGCTCATGACATTTCTCTCACATCCCCATAACATATGCTGAAATATAACTTTTTAAATGTAGGGTTCAATCATGATGCTTCGTCTTTCATTACCTAGCTTTCAGATTCTTTAGGGTATTGACAGGAAGAGCACATTCTCAACTAACCCATCAATTAGAAGCTTTTAAAGGACAGTCAGATGTCTAGTCTGATGAAAAGAAGGACTAGGGTGACATGATAGCAGTGTTCCAATATCTCAGGGGCTGCCACAAAGGAGTCAAGCTATTCTCCAAAGCACCTGAGGGAAGGACAAAAAGCAGTGGGTGGAAACTAATCAAGGAGAGAAGCAACATAGAACTATTTCCTGGCAGTTAGAACAATTAATCAGTGGAACAACTTGCCCCCAGAAGTTGTGAATGCTCCAACCCTATAATTTTTAAAGAAGAGATTGGGATAACCATTTGTCTGAAGTGTAGGGTTTCCTGCCTAAGCAGGGGTTGGACTAGAAGACCTCCAAGGTCCCTTCCAACTCTGCTATTCAATTCAATTCAATTCAATTCAATTCTATTCTATTCTGTGCTGTGCTGTGCTGTGCTGTGCTATTCATCAGAGATGAGTGTATTTTATAACTCTCTAGGTTTCCATTTTGCTCAATATGTCATATGAATTGTCCAGAATGTTAAAAAGTAGGATTTAGGCTTTTTTTTCCCTTATAACAAATATTTCATCTTTATATAAAACATAGCCAAATCCATAACCTTTGAAAACATACTGAATCACTAAAGGATTAATGAAGGTAACCCACCACCACCCTCTATGGACTCTTAAAACAGAGTAAGCAAGCTGAAAGCTAGTTCAATTATACATGAAAGTAACTTTTTAAAATGAAAATAAATTCTGCTGCATTATGAAAGGCCCTGTCGGTTTATTGTCAGATAAGAACTATCTGAACGAGGGGGCATTGGAAATGTTCTTATAGGTGACTACAAATCAGAATAATTTTAGGTAGGCTCTATTTCCTGCCTGATTTAAAGGTAACCGCGAATCAATGCAAATTCGGAACGTTCTATTTTCTTTTTTTTTTTTTAAAGAATTTTATTAATTTTCTACAAAC
>BHFT01023582.1:0-45506 GCA_004320025.1 Laticauda laticaudata | reverse complement strand
GATACGTCCCCTATGCGAATGTTTTTTCCATTTTAATGCTTTGTATGCGAGCTGCATCCGCTTTCATCCTTTCTCCATCCATGCTACTAACACTTTGTGTCTGTTTCGTGTCCGTTTTGCTTCCTCCCTGTGTCCGTTTTCCGCTGGAGTGGATGTGAGTTGTGCAGATGCGTAGCGGATGCCTGGCGGATATAGCGGACGCGTAACAGATGACGACGGATGTAGAACGGATGTTCCCCGTATGCGTTGTGGATGCAGAATGGACGCATTGGTTACATTTCCCACTAAAAAAGTTTTGTGCAGCTCAAAACTTTTTGTGTGGATGAAATGTCAGTCGACAGATGCTGGACGGATATAGAGTATGAAAAACAGACGCAGTGAGTTCAGAACGGAAGCATCGTGTTAACCAATGGATGGCAACTGTTTCTCTAAATTTTACATCCTCTTTCCATCCGTTGGTGCTGTGTGACAGGGGCTTTATGCTAGTTCATCTACTTCCTTGGGATTTGCAACATTTATGTGTAACAAAACATGCCATTCTACTTCCTGTCAGGCAAATCTTCTTTCTTGTGGTCTCCTGATTTTCAGTTCTGTTGCCTCATGCAATGTTTCAATGATGGGATTTAAGTGAAAATAATGGGAGGGACAGAATGAGTTTGTGGATCCAGAATCAGTGATATCCTGCTTGAAGAACAGAGTATGCATGATAGATTTAACATTTAAAAATGTAAAACTAAAAGTGTCCAGCAGAATAAATGATAAAGTCTGGAATACAAACATTAGTTGTGTTGCAACTGGGAACATTTTTTTTTAATGAGGAAGCAAATGAGTGAATGCCACATCCCTGATCACAGCTTATTCCCGGAGGCATGTTAATAAGGACAATATGAACAGTATAGTAATTTTTCACGGTGTGCAATGTTTGCCTTGCATAAGCAAAGAAAGGTACACATCTCTCCTAAGCCCAATAGTATTTGGAAGAACACCAAGATCAGTCAACCGGAAGCATCAAACTAAGCATAGCAAGAGGACAAGGGGAGAAACAGTGAGGTGGGGGATATAANCAACCGGAAGCATCAAACTAAGCATAGCAAGAGGACAAGGGGAGAAACAGTGAGGTGGGGGATATAATGGAATTTTAGTTGGTGGAGTGATCGTACAACTCTCTGCATCTCATCCTCATTTTGGCACAAAATATCAAAAATTGCTGTCTAAGAAGTGCAGAGTTTGCCTTCAATCAGTTGCTAAAGTTCCTCTGTTAAGTTCTATCAAAGCATTTGCTCAACTTTTTTTTCATGCAATTCTGAGCCAACACATGTGAATTGAATCAGTCCACTTGAGACATCAAAACATACATAGGAAGAAGGCAGTTGGTAGATTGTATTTGAGTCAGAGCAAACAGGGAGGAAAGCAGAAATTTTAATAACAATTTGCGGCCCAACAGTTGACAGACTTTGACCAGGGTTGGGTCAAGTGTGACAAATTCAAACTTTTAGTTCTGGCTTACTGTTAGTTCTGAGCCAATCTTGATCTCTTAGGAAAGGACCACTCTCCACTCCATTTGTAATGAAAAAGTTTCCTTGCCTAAAAGGAAACTACTGCGAAGTGAGAACTAAAAGTTTGAGCATGAAAATCCTTCATTTAACTTCCCCTTTCCCAAGCCACCCCTCTTGTTATTTCTCCATTGTCCAGTCACATTTAGACCGGCACAGTTGATACCTCTTCCTGAAGTTATAGAAGATTGCATAACTTGTGTGCAAAGTACCAAATTAAAGAAAAGGTCTCTGCAAAGTCCACCATTTTCTTGTTTTTGTCTTGGGAAGTTTCTCAGAACTGAACTCAGTCACCATCAAACAAATCTGTTCCTCCGGATTTCCTCCTGTGATTCTAGGAATCTTTTAGTTGAGATTTTGCCAGTAAGAGAAATTTGGCCTAAGGTAGAAAGATCCTAACTGAGAGAGCCAAAGAAGTTAAAAATGTTGGAAAAGGGTTTTCTTGAACCCCAGGAAGGGTAAGAGTTCACCCCAAAGTTCAAAATCGATCAATATGAGCATAATGTAAGCAGAATAAAGTAACTTGTATGATAAACATGTTTTGTTGTTCCTGTTGTTGTAGAGTAAGAACACTGAAATTCATAAGTATATTTTTCTCATAATAAATCAGGTCTCAAGTTCAGTCTTGTGCTTGTATATTTTTTGATCAGACAGGAGAGGCATGGAGAACATCATGACCTGGACAACTGGAAATGTTTCCAGAATTATTGTGGAAGCTCTTTATCACCATCGATCTTAAGTAGAAGGTAATCAAAAAATCCCAGATAAATAATGTTTCAGAGATCGTAGCACTAGTTCTTACTCATTAAAAGTGTGAATAGGCAGCAGATGCTTTCTCTGAGACCTCCAGAAGAAGGATTTTGGACTGACCACTAATAACACTCCAAGTAGAACAAGTCATGGTCTGGGAAATTTTGTGAAGAGATAACTCTCTTTCTGTGTGGTGGGACAACCCAGCATTATCAGAGAAAGGGAAAAGATGTTTTCCCAAAGAGATTAGATCCTTTACCCATGGTTGCCATGGCTATTGAACTTGTATATGTCCATCAAGGCTATCTTCCTTACTCTCTACAACCAGCTCTCCAGAAATGTTCAGTTGATCCCTAGTAGCATCTTTTGAGCACCAGATGAAATCTCTTTTTAATTTCCTAGGATTTTAAATTTGCTTCTAATAGCATTTTTTATTCAGATTCTTTCAGTTGTCCAATGAACTTCCTGGTGGCTACCAAGATTATATGTTGCATTTATTTTCGTCAAACACTGGGATCAAGCTAAAGCACTCTACAAGACTCTGACCTACTAACGGTGTAAGGAAATGAGCAGGAGATAAGAGAGGCATTAAAAGTGGAATGAACTTAGATCTCTTGTGGGCATTGTTTTTGGCTTTACTCAAATTGTATTTTGAATTGTTTTTTTTTTAAATTGTAAATAGCTAAATGGCTGTGGGGCCATTTAAACATCCTCATAAATAAATAAATAAATAAATAAATAAATAAATAAATAAATAAATAAATAAATAAATGAATGAATGAATGAATGAATGAATGAATGAATGAATGAGTAAGTAAGTAAGTAAGTAAGTAAGTAAGTAAGTAAGTAAGTAAGTAAGTAAGTAAGTAGATGAACTAATTTTTCAGTGCTTCTAACAGGTTTTCACATCTTAAAATATCTTCATGCACATCCCCAAATATATTGTGCTAGTTCATCTACTTCCTTGGGATTTGCAACATTTATGTGTGACAAAACATGCCATTCTACTTCCTGTCAGACAAATCTTCTTTCTTGTGATCTACTGATTTTCAGTTCTGTTGCCTCATGCAGTGTTTCAATGATGGGGTTTAAATGAAAATAATGGGAGAGACAGAATGAGTTTGTGGATTCAGAATCAGTGATGTCCTGCTTGAAGGACAGAGTGTGCATGATAGATTTAACATTTAAAAATATAAAACTAAAAATTTCCAGCAGAATAAATGATATGGTCTGGAATACAAACATTAGTTGTATTGCAACTGGGAACATTTTTTTTTAATGAGGAAGCAAATGAGGGAATGCCACATCCCTGATCACAGCTTATTCCCGGAGGCATGTTAATAAGGACAATATGAACAGTACAGTAATTTTTCACGGTGTGCAATGTTTGCCTTGCATAAGCAAAGAAAGGTACACATCTTTCTTAAGCCCCGTAGTATTTGGAAGTACACCAAGATCAGTCAACCGGAAGCATCAAACTAAGCATAGCAAGAAGACAAGGGAAGAAACAGCGAGGTGGGGGATATAATGGAATTTTAGTTGGTAGAGAGATCATACAACTCTGTGCATCTCATCCTCATTTTGTCACAATAATAACCGTCAAAAATTGCTGTCTAAGAAGTGCAGAGTTTGCCTTCAATCAGTTGCAGAAGTTTCTCTGTTAACCAGATGTTAAATTTGCATCTGGTTCACCAGGCCAATATTTGAACCAATGGGCTGGCCCCATCCAGCCTGTCCCATCTCTCCCATGAGTCTCCACAGGGCCCATTTTTGATGCAGGTAAGTGCAGAGTCTGCATGGAGTCTCTAGGAGGGGGGAATATGGGCCTTCCGGAAGTCCTGGAAGTCTGGAAACAGGCCTGTTTCCAGCTTCTGGAGGGTCTCCAGAGCTCAGGGGAGTCCATTTTTGCCCTCCCTGATGCCTTAGGGAGGCCTCTGGACCCTTGAGGTGGCAAAAAACTGCTTTCCCAGAAATTCTGTTGGGCCATGCCCACCATGGCCATGCTCACCCAGCAACTGTGCAGTGAACCAGTTACTGGGATTTTTGAATCCCACCCCTGGGCCATCCTTATTAAAGTTGGCACATTGAAATTGATGAGCCACTTCAAATGGACCTTCTAAATTGCCAAGAATTTGGTGCAAAACTATGTTAGCATGGTATTTACTCAAACAAGATGCAATGGTTAGTTCAAGGAGATTTAACCAATCTATCAGCGTTCCAGGGAACCTGATTCACAATCTTTGTTATAGAACTTTTATTTGCATTGCTCCAAAGATAGGAGAAGTAACATTCTTCTCCATTCTTTAATTTGTAAAAAGGAAGAGAGATAATAAATATTTTGGACTGTACAATAGACCATTCTGATCCTTACATTATTATAAAACCCACATTTCCTGCATTTATTGAACAAAACAGTTCAGGAGCAATCTGCATGTGTGGGTCAATGATGTTGGTGGTAATGCGACCCATTTACTTGTGTCCATCTCTTGGTTATTCTATGGGGTTATATCTCCACATCTTCTAATCTTGCACTAATTCTTAGAGCTGTTCTATGCTTTGTCTGTATCAGCTTTGATGGTGTCCAGTCATTGTGTTCTTTGGTGACCTGGTTTCCTTTTAAGGCTAATGTGGTATAGAAATAGGATTTGCATTTATTCTTTTTTTTCCTTTTAGCTTGTTTTTTCTTTATTTTTATCTACAGTTTGCTAATGTTCTGTATTTTGTACATTGTGTCTTGAAATGGTTTGATTAATCAACAACATACTGTTCCAATGTGTCCATGAGGAGCAAATAGATTTATTAAAATCTAGTATTTTGGACTTGATTTGACTCCAAATGTAGCATAGCATTCTTAATTACTTTTTCAGATCAGTGATGCAATTGTATCAGAAGCTCTTAATGATAAAAGTCAATTCCCTTTTTTCCACCGGATTCTGCCCCCAAAATTGATCATGTATCCAGCAATTGTCCAACTCCTCCTCCATTTCAGATGGACCTTGATTGGGCTCTTTACTTCAGACACAGAGGAGGGAGAGAGTTTCATGAGGACTTTTACTCCTGTGCTTATCAGGAATGGGATTTGTGTTGTATCACAACAGTTCTCAGCAACTGGACATACAACACCCCTCCTGGATGCCGTCTCCAAGTGGAGACAAGTCAATGTCTTTGTAAACTACATAGAAACTGTTAACGTATGGTACACAATCCATACTTTGCAGTTAACATTTGAAGGTATGCCAGGACCAATTGAAGGAAAAGTCTGGAATGTGGAAAGCATTAAATATTTGGTAATGGGATGGGAGGATCTTTACAACTATGTCCATAGTATTTGGAGCTTTGCTTTTCAGGAGAAAGCAAGTCCAGAAGATTCTGAACCCAATCTATTTGTGGAATAGAAATTTGCAGATCAGTCTTTTCAATGTTCCTATTCAAAGGTCAGAAAATGATGTACTCAGAAAGCACTACTGGAGCCTGGAGAGGAAAGGAGGAGTATATGGATCCCATTTCACCTCCATTTGTACAGCGTTATTAGGACTGTGGCCTATGCCTTGAAAGCTACATATTCTTCCAGATCCAGAAGGAGAAGCAAGAAAGGCCAAGAGAAGTTGGGGGCCCCAGGGCTGCAGCCATGGCAGGTAGGGAGTCCCTATGAAGATTCAGGAAAGAAAGAGCAGGAGAGGAACCACTTGGCCAATTTAATCCTTCAGGGAATAAAATTGCAGGGATGGGGAACAAGAGGCTTTGGCTGAACCCTGGCAAGACTAAATGGCTTCAGCTGTATGGAACTTCAAGATCTGGAAATTTCTAGATGGGATTGCACTTCCCCTGAAAGACATGATTCACAACTTTGATGTTCTCCTGAACTCCCAACTTCTGTTCAAAGAGCATTTGCACAACTTTGTGTTGTGTGCCAGGTGCCCACTTTTCTGGATCAAGAGTGTGACACTGGAAGTGGTTCATGGCTTAAGAGAGTATCTCTTCTCTCTCACTTCACATCTTGCTCCCTTCCTCCTCATCCTTTTAATTATAATTTTGTTGTGGTTAGAAATGTGTTCGGTATACCTCATCTACTCCATCCATCATCTTCTCTTCCGTTATTTCCAAAGCTTCAGCCAATATTTCTATCATTATCTCAGCTAGATTTTGTCCTTTTTCTTCCTCTATGTTTTGAAATCTGAGATAAAATTCTGATCTGTCCATCTTCCATTTCAGCATCCCACTTTTATCTTGTTCAACCACTGTTAATCTGCTATCAATATCTCCAATCTTCTTGTCTCTTTGTTTATCTTCTTCTTCAATTTTTTGGAATCTCTCATCATACTTCACCATCATTTGTTGAATATTCTCCACCTTTTCATCAGTTTTCCCTGGTCTTTGTTCAATATTCTCTGTTCTTTGCTCAATGTTTTCTATTCTCTTTTCAATAGTTTCTCATTTTATTTTAAGTAGTTTAATAATTTCTCATTTTATTTCAATTCTCATTTTATTTTAAGGTCTTGGATTCCTTGCATAATCATCTGTAGAGTCACACTTTCTTGATCTTTGTCTTGCTTTAACATTGCCTGAATTGAACGTTGTCCTCCAGATGGTGGGAAGGCTTCGGAAGTAGAAGTTGAGGAGCCAGAAGCTATAAACTTCCTACTCATTTTAAACATTTCGGGATCTTCAGGTTCTTCTAAATCCTAATCCAATTATGGAATAGCCAATTATAATCCAAGATGAAAAATAAAAATGGTGGAGAGAAAAACCCAATAATAGTAAAAAGAAAAGGAGAAAAAATTTATTCAGGTTCTTCTTAACCTTAATCCAGTCAATAATTAGGTAAAAAGGAAGGAGAAAAATAAAAAGGTTTAAAAAGAGCAAAAAAAAATGAGAGAAAAAAAGAATTCTTCAGGTTCTTCAACACCTTAATCCAATCAAGAGTTCTCAAATAATAATAAAAAAGCATAAAAGTGAACCAAAAGAATAGATCGAAAAACAAAAATTCCCAAAGAAGAAAGGAAAAAAAATAGAAAAAAAATTGAGGCTTTCCCTTTAAAATACGAAGCAAAACTGGAAATATTACAAAAATAAAGGTTTGTTTTTTTTAAAGTGAACAGTACAGCTGGTAAGGAGGGGTAGCACAGCTTAAAAAAAAATTAAAAAGACACACTGTACTTTATTTAATTATCCAAGGCTCTTGTTATAACTCTCTTCTCCGCAAGCTTGAAAGCCAAGTTTCAATTGTTGATAGAAATCCAGAAGAACACTTGCAATAACACTTTCCCATACTCTTCCCTCTATCTTATCATGTAGCAATCCTTGAAGAGGAATTTCAGATCTTTCTTTCTCAGCTTTCTCAGCTTCGTCTAAAACATTTTCAAGCCTCTAGTTGGCAGTGTTACAAAGTTTTTTTACTCTCACTCTCCCCCTCCTTTCCTGGACAAAACGTAATAGAAGTTAAAAAGAAAAAAAAAACAAGTATATAAAAATCACTAAAGGAGCCTCTAACCTAAAATATTGCAAAGTCAAAAAAGAAAAGAAAAAATAGATGTAAATAGAAAAAAACCCAGTCCAGTTAGCAAATGCAAAATCACAATAGAAGTCCAGCCATAAGAAAACAAAAAACAAAAAACGAAGCCTTACTTTGACACTTCTGTTTAAAACCGCCGCTTATTCAGTTAGGTCAAAACTTTTACAGATTCTTTTTTTTCTTTAGGGTGTCCTTTAAAGTCCTTTTAAGTCTTAGAATAATAAAAGAAAAGTTGTCACCAAACCGACACACTTTCTCTTACAGCCTCTTCCGTTCGGAGCTGTCCCAACTTCAGCAGCTTTGATGGCTGCCTCTCTGCCGCTGGCAAAAAGGGCTTTTCCTGGATCAACCAAGGACTTTGCAGTATCCCTGGGATCTACAGGACGCCCCCTTCACTATCACCATCTCTTCGGGATGGCTTAGGTCCGTTTGGACCGTCCAGGGGCAGAGATATTGGCTGCGATCTCAGACCTCCGAGATAGCATGCGGTATCGTCGCGACGCCAACTCCACCCTCCTGTTTTTTTAAGTCTTAAATTCTCCATCCTCTTTCCTTCCTTTCCCCTTTCTTCCCTGGATAGAGTTACTTGTTCATTAAAGATGGCTTCTTCTTTGTCCCACTCTTCTAGTTGCGCATCCTTTCTTGTTGTTCTCATAGGTCTAGATCACATTTCTAAAAATTGAAAACGGAGCCAAAGGACTCCTTCCCTCTGTGCCTCTTCTTTATATTTTTTAAATTCCATTTTCAGTTCATGCAGGAGTGATGCCATTGTAGAGTTTTTTTAAAAAACCACCCAAATTGTTTTTAGTCATTCAAATATAATTTCCAAAAATCCAGTGTCACCAGTCTAAATACACAAGCTGTTTCTTTTAACACTTTTCTTCTTTTTTAACTTTCTCTTCCTGGGGTTACTGTTTAGTTGCAGAGTTCCAGTTAAAATGTATCTTTTAGAAGTCTATTTAAATTCAACTTTTGATTCTTTAAGTTCCAGCAGATTCCTCCTTCCCAAATCCTGCCCTTATTCTTTTCCTCTCCCTTCCTCTCTATAACAAAAAAAAGAATTTTTTAGTGTTAAGAAATCTTTCTTATCCCTTGGCATTTAATTATATTTCCAGTTTAGTTACCTATTGGTGCCAAAGCGGATTTTTTCCAATTTCTCATTCAGCCCTCTTCGCTGTCAACGTAGGGAAGGAAGTGAAGAAAAAAAAAAACTTTCCCTTTTCACTTTCATTCGCTGCTTCTGACTCTTCTTGAGAGCGATGTATCTTTTATAAAATTTAAATCCAGATACCTTGGTTATTGCTTGTTGTCCTGGTCAGCTCCTGCACTTTCTTTTCCGGCTGAGTGCTTCTTTGAGGCGGCCATTTCTGACTGCTGCTCTTACTGCCTTCGGGAAAGGGAATTTAGCCAGCTGAGGAAGAGAGATGTGGCTCCTCTCAACCCTGCTGGGGCTCTCCTGTCTTCGCCACCTCTACGGGGTGGCTTAGCCCCGAAGCCAACTGGCTCGGGGCGCTCCAGCAGCAAGCCCAGGCAGAAACTGCGCACGATCATGGATTCCTGCCTGCCGCCGAAGCCCTGCAAACCAGAAGTCGGCAACCAGATATTCTTCAGACATTTTGAATAATAACTCCCACACTATTTTACAGATGAATTTGACATTACAGTCGTCCTCGACTTATAACAGTTCACTTAGTGACCATTCAAAGTTACAACGGCACTGAAAAAAGTGACTTATAACCATTTTTCCCACATACAACTGTTGCGGTATCCCCATGGTCACATGATCAAAATTCAGATCCTTGGCAACTGGCTCATATTTATGATGGTTGCAGTGTCCTGGGGTCATGCGATCACCTTTTGCAACCTTCTGATAAGCAAAGTCAATTGAGAAGCTAGATTCAGTTAACAGCTGTGTTACTATGTTAACAACTGAAATGATTCACTTAACAACTGTGGAAAAAATGGGGCAAAACATACTTAACAAATGTCTCACTTAACAACAGAAATTTGGGGCTCAGTTATGACTGTAAGTTGAGGATGTACCTATACATTCTTTTTTAGAGTTTTTTGTCCTTTTTAGTAATACCTTTTCATGAGTAAAATGTTTTTGTGAAGTAACCAGCATGATTTAGTTATATTGTTCTAGATCATGGTTAATTCATATTAAAAGCAGACAGCCATATCCAAGGAATACAAAATAAATAAACTATTCCTTCACCAGATGATCCATATACTCTACACACACACACACACACACACACTTTCAGAGAGTATTGTTGGCATAAAAAAGGTCATGTATTCTTGGGTACTAGGTAAAGAAATAATATTTTCTTTGTATCTTGTTTCTTATAGTTCTCCAGCTAAGAAATCTGGTCTTAAAAAATCTTTGCAATTTGAGCCATATGCTTTTGATTGTGGACCTGAAGGTCAGGGCTCAGAGAATGCAGAAGTGTCAGCTTCTTCCTTCAACAGTCTTATAGGAATGGTGGCAGAAACCTCTGAGGATAAGTACCGCCTTTTAGACCAGAGAGATAAAATAATGCGTCAAGGTGAGAGTTGTGGAAACACTGTGATAATGATACTTGAAATATAAATTGAGTGAGAAGATTTGTGAAGTCATGAAGCCATATAATGTAAAACAGCAATGAGGATATTATTATTAATATACTATAGTATTCAGGAATATAGAATTGTAATACATCCTGTATTTTCCCCATAAAATTTTATTTTATTTTCAATTCTGCCAATTTCCAATTGGACTTGTGGTAGTGTACAATAAACAAAAATCAGATCATGTTAGCTTTATTTCAGTCTTGTTTTTGTTGTTCAGTCATATGCAATTTCCAGGGACTACCTGTACAAGTTCTGCAGTTTTCTTGGTAGGTTTTTCAAAAGCGGTTTGCCTGCTTCCTAGGGCTGGAAGAAGGTGATTGGCTCAAGCTCACCCTGCTGGTTATATGCCTAAGGGGGATTACAACTTATGGTTCTGTACTGCATGTTGTGAAATGCAAAAATTACTCAGATAACAAACTGAAATAAATATAACAGTAATAAATAATACAGAAATAATAACTATTAAAGCTTGAAATCATACCTTAAGTTACTGTAGCAAAAAAAAAATAAGTGGGTTGATGAGAGGTCCTAAATAAATGATCTTTCAAACAGCTCTCTTTTTAAGTCTTTTCTAAAAGTTAGTGATGGAATCATCTTGATTTCTAATAGGAAGATATCCATAATGTAAGTCCTAATGATGAAAAGCAAGAAAGAACCTTAAGCATCTATTTCTACAACATGCTGAATGGGCAGAATCGACTTTAAAAAGGTGGTTTACTAGATACCTGAGTGTCAAACCATGTAGTGTTTTAAAGATCAAAACCAGCATTTTGAAGTGGACCTGGAAACCTTCTGGTAACCAGTATAAAGCCTTTTGCACTAGTATTTTGTCTGAATAGTTGTCTTCATCCATTAGTAAATAGGCTGCTGTATTGTGGAGATGCAGCTTATGAATAGCTTTCAGAGATCTAGTCAATAGTAGAATATGGATGATATAATATGGTAGGGTGGTAGAATAAGACTGCAAGATACCACGTGCACTAAGTTTTGTTAGGTTTGAGCATGACTGGTCTTCTGCATCCTGATTACCACTTGAACAAGACAATATCCACTGGACAGCCAAAGGTCAAGATATACATTTATAATTCCTGGAGGGAAAATGAATAATGCACATGTAATGTAGTTTTAAAAACATTACGGTTGCAAGGGTTCATTACTGCCAGATACATAGAACTGTTGGTAGCTTCCTTATCTTCATAAATATCTATCGTGGGACATCACTGGTAATCACAATTCAGTTTTCCTATAGATGGACAGAATAAAGCTAGAATAATAAAAAAAGTTGCTGAAAATTAAAAATTCCCATTTTACTAATTGTACATCTTATGGATATGTTTTCAATTCATTTTATGAAGCATTTTAAAACATAGACATTTTTTCATGAAAGTGTAGCAAATTTATTTTTAGAAAACATTTATGTTTATACCACTTAGTATAAATGAGTCAGAGGAGGTGCACCATGCACCACAGGAAGACCTTGATTTACAAGAGCTTGAGGGTAAAGATTCGTTTTCCGAGCTGTGGGATGGTTTCCAAATATTTCGTTACCAGGCTAGGAAACATCTTCAACGATGTTTAGGGGATGTCAGTGTCAATGTTCTTATAAGGGCTTCAGGTGTGGGTGTCAAGTGAGGGCCTGTTTTACAACAGCTTGTTTTTTAACCATTCAAAATTATGAAGGCCTTGAAATTGGGTGCTTTATGCCTTGTAAAGCATTTTTGGTCATAAAATATTGCACCCCTCATGTGAGCATGTGCACTTTGGGTGCTTGGCAGCAAGCTCACATTTATGACTGGTTGCTGTGTCCCATAATCACATAACCATGATTTATGATGTTTTTCGTTTTCTGTAAAAACCACCCATTTGGAAGAATGGTTTTGCTCAACAACCTTACAGTTCACATAACAATTGCATGGATTTGCTTAACAACCATTATGATTTGCTTAATGACTACCATGAAAAATGTTTGAAAAATGGGCCTAGTCACCTGGTTGCCTTGATATATGACTACAATGATTTACGACTGGATTTCTAGTCCCAATTGTAGTTGTAAATCAAGAACTATTTGTACCTGGGCATAATCCTATTGTTTTCATCACCATAAATATTGATCTTTTTGCATGTGTACTTCTAGTGAAATGAATTCTCTATACTTTATCTATTTAGCTCGAGTAAAACAAATGCATCTTGGCAAAGCTAAAACCTTTGTTGGCACATGCCCAGATATGTGTCCAGAAAAAGAGCGTTACATGAGAGAAACAAGGAACCAACTGAGTTTTTTTGAAGTGATACCAGGAACTGACAAGGTAAAAATAATTGAATACTTTCCATGGAGACATTATTCTACTTCAGGTTTATTATTAATGTTTGCACACAATGATATCTTTTATTCAAAATCTTAAGCATGCCTTTGATTTAGGGCTCTTTTTCATGTGCTGAGGGTTATTTTAAAGATTATTCATTCATTTCCAGTTCCTTTGCCTATTATTTAATTTTGCACATGGTGAAGAGCTCTCTCCTTTCTTACACAAATATAAAAAATAGATTGGCAACTATAAAACTGCTGGAATCCTGGCACAGATTATTTACCACCAACAAAACTATTATGAAGATTTTCATTTCCAGATCTGAAATTTATTTTGCTACTTTTGACTTAAGATGGTTTAGATGATTAGGAAATCAGTTCTTCAATTCACTATAAAAAATAGTCTGCACTATTTTAAAATTATGTATCAATCAAAATCTAGATTTGTTGGAGAAGATGAAATCACGTTCTTACATACTAGATTAAATACTTATAAATCATTTGATTTGGACCCTTAATCAGGACAGAAATCTATTACAGTGTCCTTGACAGGTAGCTACCAGACTTCGTTTGAAAATCTCCAGCAATCTACTGCTATTCTAGTAAACTATTGTTTAATCATTCCTTACAGTCATTAATTAATTTCCATAATGAAGATTGAACTGTAAACATCATTGTAAAATTGAAAAAAAATTCCTGTTCCTCTCTTATATTACAACTGAAACATGAAGATCAGTTTGTTGTTATATAGGGTGTGGTCTAGCATTGAAAAGATCCAGCTTTGAGTCCATTCTGAACAATATAAACTCACTATATGACCTTGAACAAATCACTGTCCATTGAAGTCCATTGAAGTCCATTGAAGCTACCTTGGATTGCTGAAGAAAAGGTGAGATAAAAACTTCAATACAGAATTTTACTGAGTAAACTATTTTCTTTCTTTGAGGTTGACCATGCAGCAGCAATAAAAGAGTATAGTAGATCTTCTGCAGACCAGGAAGAACCTTTACCACACGAACTGAGGCCTTCAGAAGTATTAAGCATGACCATGGACTATTTAGTAACTCAGATCATGGACAAAGGAGAAGGGAACTACAGGGAGTGGTATGATTTTGTCTGGAACAGAACCCGAGGGATAAGAAAGGTAACCATTAAAAAAATATTGTATTTCACAGAGTAAATACAAATAGAAGGGGAAGCATGAAGGAAATAAAAGGTGAGGGCAAGGAAGAGGGATGCATTGTGGAAATAGCAAGATAATGCTTACCTGTTCCCTTAAATACACACATTGTTGGCCTTAATTCTCAAACTTATTGACTTACTTATTTATAAAATGTATAGGCTACCCATCTTACCTCAAGGTAATTCTGGGTGGCTTCAATCATAAAAATATGGAAGGTTCTGAAATTCGGTCTTTCTCTGTCTCTTTTGCTGTCTTTGAACATTAATTTTATTTATGCTGCTTGATTTCTTACTTGCCTGCTTTTTTACACTTCTACTTCCTGTTGTACCTGGAAATATTGGTTAATCTGCATCACCTTTTCATCTTCTGCTGTTCTACCAAAGAAAAATGTGATCTCTCTTAAATGCATAGTTCTTGGGTTGGGATCAGGAGGTGTTTGGAAGACTTGCATTTTTATATAAAGTATTAACTGAGATTTATAGAAACATATAATTAAGAATAGCTACATAAAGTTTGAAAGTAGATTTTGTTGACTTTTATTTTGTTGAATTTTACAGTTCTAACATTTTGCCATTTTATGGTTGGCTAGGATATAACCCAGCAACATCTATGTTCTCCTCTGACTGTTTCCTTGATTGAAAAATGTACCCGTTTTCATATTCACTGCTCCCATCATTTATGCGAAGAACCCATATCATCATTTGATGCAAAGATTAACAACGAAAACATGACTAAATGTCTCCAGAGTCTGAAGGAGATGTATCAGGACCTTGCAAACAAGGGTATTTACTGCAAGGGTGAAGCAGAATTTAGGGGATATAACGTCCTCCTGAACCTCAACAAGGGGGATATTCTCAGGTGACTTTTTAAATGTTTCCAATATTCATTTGACTTTTTTCACTACAAACATTTCATTGCATTTTTCAAAAATTCAGAACAACAAGAATGACTTTTAATGTAGAAAAGTGTGATTATATGATGTGATGTTCAGTGTTATTTGACTAGAATTTTTATTTCAAAAGATAGACAAGCCAGCATTAAAAAGTAGAATAGGTAAGAGCAAAAAATGTAGTTTAAAATATTTATTATTTTAAATTGATCAAAATATCATTGGATAATATATTAATTATTACAATTTTCTGGGAATATTTATAAGAGTTCTGTGGGTCATATTCAATGGATATCAACATTTTTTGAACATGTTGCAGATTTTCATAGTGCAAGATTAGAAGCAACCAAAACTTTATCAGCATCTAACACTGCCAAAGACAAAACCATCCATCTGTCCTTTGTTCTTTTAAATTATCATCTAACCTAGAACAGTGTTTCTTGCTAGTTTCTATGGCAAATTATATCCTGTTTTTGAAATCAACAGAATAGCTGTTTTTGTTCAGTGGTATTAAAATTGTCCAGGTAGTAGGCTTCTCAATAGATAGACATTGATAATTATTTGTCCCCAAAAGTGCATTTCTCTTTTGTAATAAAGAGAATAATTTAAAAGTAAGGTTGAATAATTCATACATTTCATAAATTTACTGACAAGACCTTTTGCAAAAGTAAGCTGTTCAAACCAGAATAAAACAGTTGTAAGTTACCATATTTTTTGGACTATAAGATGCATTCCCCCCCAAGTGGGTGGAAATATCTGTGCGTCTTATAGAACGAATATTGCAGGGGGGTTGGGGGTTGATGCGGCGCTGATCAGTTGTTGTAGGCGGTGCTGGTTGGCAGCAAACAGGCCGCAGTGAACAGGCTGCGGTGATCCCCGCTGCCTAGAACAGTTGATCCGTGGTATTCCAAGAGGCAAATCCAATCACCAATCAGCTGCTTGGCAGCAAAGGCTCCAGCGTTCCCCAATGGCAGCGGCCAGCTCAGCTCGGTTGACCAGTAGTGAGCACAACAGAGTGGAGCCCTGAGGAGCCACAGGTTGGGACTGTGATAACATGCTGAAGCTGACCAAGCTGTTTACTGTTTGCTGCAAGGATGCCAACCAGATGAATACTAGATGGATGCTGGGAAGCAGAGGCAGATTTTTTTTTCTTGTTTTCCTCTTCTAAAGCTAATGTGAGTCTTATAGTCTAGAGCATCTTATAGTCTGAAAAATATGGTGGCTAGTTGAAAAGCAAAGAGTTGAGGTACTTTAAAGATAAACAAATTTATTATGACATGAACTTCATTGGCAACAACTTCTTTCATCAGACGGATGAAAAAGTTGATTTACTGTCATAATATTGATTTAAAAGAAGATAAGTTGACAAAGTTGAGAGATGCGAAATATTATTTTCATTCTTTTATATTGACTTCATTCCTGCGGCTTCTGATTGTTCAATCAAATCCTTATATCTATCCATATCTGTTTTTATTTGCAGACCAGAGAGAAAACTATCATGAAATTGATTCTGGTCTAAAGACTACTTCAGTAATAATCATTGTAAATTTGCTCACATGTTTTACTTAGTGGATATCTTTTGGCTTACTGTGGTATGAGTTGATGTTACTTGAGGATCAGATCACTGATTCTCAGCATCTTAAATTAAAAATAATTAGTCCAGCCATTGCTTTTGCTTAACATATTAACATAGCTATCCGATATCTGTCATTAATAACACATATATTTTAAAATTAATATTTAGATATTGAAATAAACATCTCAAATATTTGGTGGCAGTTTTAAATTTAAATGCATAATTCTGTATGAATTTCAAGTTCAAGTGTCTCGGTATTTTTGCAACTTCTTTTAATGCATCTGTTCCATGCTTCCATTGTGAATGAAAAAGTAAATGAACTCTTTTCCATCTTTATCTCAACAGAGAAGTGCAACAGTTTCGTTCATCTGTCCGAAACTCTCCTGAAGTTAGATTTGCAGTTCAGGCTTTTGCTGCATTAAACAGTAATAATTTTGTCAAGTTTTTCAAACTTGTTCAAACAGCATCTTACCTGAATGCATGCTTACTTCATTGCTATTTCAATCAGGTAAGAAATAACGGCCATTTCAATGTTTATAATATTATACAATACAAAGGGTTTTTTTAATATTACATTACACTGCACAACAGACAACTTCTGTATTCTTATAATAGACTACTTAAATTTCATATGCATCATGATGGATCAATTTACCTTTTGCAAAACAGAAAAAATCCTGATAATAGTAATGATTTCCCATTTATTTTTAAGAGGGTAGATTTGATTACAGACCTAAGCAAGGCAGTAGACCAAGTATTTCCATTGGTGGACAATGATTGACTTTGTTTTTAAAAATAGTCTTCTTCACTGATGCTATTCCACGATTTATGTTTTCCAAGGACATGGTTAATATAACTGTAGACATAGTTTTATGAATTAAGACTGAGCTATTCTTTAAAATATCACATCAAGAAACCTACAAGCATATAAACAAGCAGTGATGACATGAATATTTTTCAATATATTGTCACCTTCCAGTCTTCATAGCATTGCAGAGATACTTTAGAACCAGTAATATGGACTTCTTTATCTTTTACATAAACTAAAGGAAACTTTTATTATTAAAAGTTGATCTCCCTAATATTTGTTCAGTTTTAATTTCCCCCCCAAAAGGTCCATGCTGTGTGACCTATGGCCAGTACAACTTCCAAACCCATTGTATCTGCATGAAACATTCAACTCCCCCTCAAAAATTGATATTTGACAAAGACCATAACATGTTTTAATATTAGGATTATGTAATATTAGGATAATATAAAGTAGCAAAACTTAATATCTCTTTAAATATTTTTCAGATTCGTAAAGATGCTCTAAAGTGTCTCAATTTTGCTTATACTGTGAACTGTCAGAGATCTACAATTTTTCCTCTGGAGAATATAGTTCGCATGTTGCTGTTTAGAAATCTTGAAGAAGCAACTGATTTTATAAATTATTATGGCTTGGTGGTATCTGAAGGGTAAGTGGTTGTTTTGCATAACAGGATGGGGAGTTTAAATGAGGTGATCACGTGGATTAATATCTGTTACAATTCCAACAGTAATGGACAGGTTCCATAACGGTTATAAATCAAGGACTACCTGTAAAAAGACCGATTCAGATTATTGATTCAGTTTTATGCATTATATATCTCATTATATATCTCATACAGAAACTTGTTCTAGTTTAATTTTAATATTGGATTGGCCAATGTTCCCTTTGTATGATAAAATATTAGTGTCGTTCTTTCTGTTATCATTTTAACATTGCCTGAATAGACCATGATTGAAGATCCTAAATGTTGAAACTGTTTGAGCTGGTCTTTGACAGATGATTGTACATTACAATAGTAAAAAGGTTGCGATAAACCTGACATTTGACAGAATCTGTAGATTTATTATTTATTTGATTAATATAACCTATGATCAAGTCTCAGGTCCACTGGGGCCTAGGTTTTTATTGGAAAGCATTTGCCACAGATATTTTTTTTAACTGATCTAAAATAACTCAACAAAGCCAAAAACTGGGTTTTTCTTGTTCATATACATAATTTCTACAAATATAATGTACCATTTGTGTCAGGACTTCTGTGTTTTTAAGTGGGATTCAAATTAATTCATTGCCCCAAATGTCACCTCAAAGGAGAGATGAAAGACGTTACTGTGATTTATTGTAGATTTGTTTTGAAAAAAAAAGTCTTGTGAAATAGTTCATTATAATTTTAAAATCACCTAGTAACATGTTCTGTACTTCCCCTACACAGTTCTGTGGAGTTGAATCGGTCTGCCTTTTTGGAACCAGAAAGCTTGCTCAAGCCAAAGAAATCACTGTTCGTTGGGCAGAAGCTCACTCTGCCTATTGGAGAAATTGTCAGTGGGGGGCCTCTACAGCACATGAGTCCTCATGTACCTTTGTGCAGTTTTAATGCCCAGAACAAGTACACGGGAGAGAATTCAGTAGTGGATTCAGCCAGCAATCTTCAGAAACTCAGTGTTGATATAATAGGTAAGAAGCTACAGTCACAAAATGACAACAGGAAATATGATTGTTTCCTAGAACCTATGATAAAAAATATAATGGCTGCCATAGTTTGCATTTACTATAGTATTTCATCACTCTGAAATTTTAATATTAAATACAACAGAGTTTTGTTAGGGTGACTATTTTTAATGTTTTTGCAGTTCATCTGATTGAAATGATGTATTCTTTATTTGTAGAGAGCAAGCTGAGTTAATGTAGATAGAGGTCCCAAGCTCTTACATGGTATTTTTTTTAATCCAAATTATAATAATTTGTATGGAATTGCTATAACTCATCTTAAGGAAGGTTCAGTGTTTTTCTTAGTTCAATCCTTTGATTTGATCATATCCCTTGATAGAATGCTGGTTTAAAAGTATAACTATTATATAATTATCTCATTTTTAATGTTAAAGTGTGTCACATACAAATAATCTCTCAGTGATAAATTATTATCATTATGTATTCTAGAACCAGTAGACAAGTTAGAATGTTTAAGGTCATCTAAAAGTATTCTTAGCAGAAGAAAATGTCAGATAGAAATATTTGATCAATGATTTAAGTTATAAATTATTAGCAAGATGAGAAAAAAAGCATTTTGGATAGTGATACACTTTCTAATCTCTTGTTGCCTTAGATCTAATATTTGCCTTTTTGAAATAATTTTGTTTTTAGAGAAGAACATGCTAGTATCTAAATTACTAGCAGGTAACTTTAAAAGATAATGCACTCCTTTAAATAACAATACACAGAACAGTCTTTTTTGTTTTTTAAATAAAGTTTTATTTGGGTTTTTACACATACAAAATACAAGTAAAACATCTTTTTTGAAAAAAGCATGGTCCCAGGTTGAACTTCTTTATACAGACACAAAACTCAATTTCATGCTCCTTTTTGTTTTCTATTCCATATCTTACACTGTTTTACATTTTCTGTATAGTTTTTCCCTTCTTTTAATTTTCTCAATTTTAGTTTGATTATCTCATCTCAATTCAAAACATTATATTTATACTTTTGTCTGTTCTGTTTCAATTTCATATGATCTCTTCCCGAGTTATATCTTCTTATTTCTTTTTTGACTTTCTCTTCCTGGGGTTTTTGTTGCGATATTTCAGTTAGAATGTATCTTTTGGAAGTCTTGTTGAGATTTTGCTGTAAGTTCTTTTTAAATCCAGGCAGTCTCCTCCCTTCCAGATCCTGCCCTTTTATTCTTTTTCTCTCCTTCCCTGTTTTCAAAAGCNTTTTAATTCCAGGCAGTCTCCTCCCTTCCAGATCCTGCCCTTTTATTCTTTTTCTCTCTTTTCCTGTTTTCAAAAGTTTTTAATTATCCAGAAATCTTTATTATCCCTTTGATTTTTTATTTTCAGCAATAAATGCCTGTTGATGTCAAAGTGGATTTTTTTCCAATTTCTTGCGTAAGTCTCTTAGCTGTCAGTATAGGAAAAGGAGAAAACCTTTTCCTTTTTTTCTCTCTTTTCCCTCCTTTTTCCCTCTTTTCCCTTTTCTCTCTCCTTTGCAGCTTAAAAATCTTCTTAGGGAACAATGTTATTGTTTTTTAATCGTTTCAATTCCAGGGTACCTTATTTGCTGCTTTTGCTATTTGACCCGGTCAACCAAAACTTTCTCTTCTTATCTTCCTCCTGCACATTCTTTTCTGGTCGAGTTCTTCTTTGNCTTCTTATCTTCCTCCTGCACATTCTTTTCTGGTCGAGTTCTTCTTTGTGGTGGCCATTTCTGACCACCGCTACAATCACCTTCAGAAAAGGGAGTAATGGCCAGCTGGGGAGAAGAGATGTGGCTCTCCTCAACCCTTCTGGCAGTCTCCCCCCTCTTCACCACCTCTACGGGGTGGCTTAGCCCCAAAACCAGCTGGCTTGGGGCGCTCCAGCAGCGAACATGGATCCAAGCCTCGCAGAGACGAGGTTTTGGTCTGGTGCTGAAGAAGCTCAAACCGGAAGCCAGGCCAAGCCTGAATTTTAAACCAAATTTAACACACTGTCCTTTATTCAAAGATCCTGTTTAATATAGAGTTAAGCCATAGATTTTGCCATAGGAAATTACAAACACTGAGAATCAGCTACTTCTGATCTTACTCTCAAAACGTATTAGATTTTAATTATCATGATTATTTGGTTAGAACATGCAACTCTCCATGAAGTGGATCCATTTGATCACGGAAAGTGGACATGAATATCAGCTGTCTGGGGAAGTGTTTGCCGCAAGTGCCCTATCACCCATCAAAGAACTGCAAATTGATGTCTGGATTACATTTTAGAAACCATGTATCAAGGATTGAGTTTACTAATCTTGTTTTTTGTTTAGGCACTTACCCAAATTTGGTCTCTTCTGTAATTTTTTTCCTGATAATCACAGATATGTACAGGATTAGCCCAATGACGACAACTCCACATATAAATCCAAGGACTATTGTAAGTGAATCTGTATTTCTAGATTCTAGTGTTGTAGAAGGTGCAACAGATATCAAACCTATAAGAATAAGACAAGTTACAAAGAAAAGGAGACTGCCATCTTGTTATAGTTAGAGGGGAGCATTATTTGAAAATTCATGGAAGGGAGGGAGGGAGGGAGGGAAGGAAGGAATCTTTATTATAATCAAAATGTTAGAAATAAAAGGTATTCAAAAACAACGAAAAGGAGAGGACTGAAGACAAATGTGATAGTTGAAATGAAAAGCATGTTATAACTCTGGGATTCATGTCTGATTTTCATAGCTGCTGCACAATATTTTGCTATGGTCTGAATTATAAATGATTTGTCATCTGAGAAAAGGTTGAATATATGAGTATTGTCACATTGCCCAGGACACTGATATAAAACAGTAAATTACAGATATTTCAAAAATTCCTGTAACTGTTAACTAGACAAAACAATGCATCTTAGTGCAACATGTTTTGAACCAAAGTATCTTAAATGGACTAATGCACAGCATTCAAAACCTGGGACCTATCACTCCATAGAATTTAAATTTGGTAAATTTTATAAAATATAAAACATGTACCCCAACTTTTCAAATGTACTGTTGAAGGCATTGAAGAATCCAATAAGGATGTATCTCTGAAACAATGATCCAGAGATTCACTGATTGTCTCATAGTAGAATAAAGTAACATGGACTGGACAGCTCTAGTTCCACCTGGAGAAACATATGTTTCAAATGGAATTTAAGAACATCTTCTCTGTAGTCATGTAAAGGGAAAATTTTATGCTTTGCCCAGAAAAAAGCTTTCATAAGTTTGGAGAATATCAGTGAGGAAATTGGGAATTTGATTGTTTCCCCAAAACCTTTGTCACCCAAATCTATGGGTGACAAGGTATTCACTGCTACTTGAAATTAAACATTTTAAATTTTTGGGAGAAGTGTGTATTTGGTATAGTCATAGCCCAAAATTCACAGAAACTCTAATAGTTACTCACAAGTTATTATTAGTTTTGTTCTTTGACACTGTTCCAATTTAAGGAATTCCTAACCTCAATATTTGGCATCTCTGCTCTAACCTGAGGAGTCCAAATTCCAAAATTTCATCACCAAAATATTCAGAAAACCACAAAAGGAAACAGTGGCACTAAGCTAGCAAATAGGACATTGTGAGTTCTAGTGCAACCTTATCCATGAAGCTAACTGAGTAAACTTGGGCCAGTTATTCCCTCTCCACCTTCGCAAAATGACAGTGGCAAGCCACTTCTAAAATCTTGCCAAGAAAACTACAGGGATTTGTTCAGGTGTTGTCAGAAATCAAGATTGACTTGAAAATGTCCATGTCTCTGGCATGCGTGCGCGCGCGCACGCACACACACACACACACACACATGCTAAGGACACTTTTTCCCCATAAAATTCAGGGCAATTGCAATACAGTTGCTCATTTCCTGAACCTAACCTATATGGCTTTTCTAACATGTGTTTTCTTGGAATCTTCCTATAAAGATTCTTCCTACTGACTATAGCAATATAGATGCTGAGAATTTCAATTCATACTGAATTTGGAGCTTTTCATATAAAAAGTTAGTGTTCTATTGTTACACTGTGGCTACATGACTAGAATTTCAACAACTTTATTTTGCATTACTTTTGTTCTCAAACTTAACTCATATCACTGTGTTGATCTGACTTACCATTGCTTGGAATGAACATTGCTACAGGGTTGCTGAAAGGCCCAACTCCACCATTAGTGACAGCAGCTACTTGCACTATGCAGGTGACATTTGTGGTCACAAATGGAATATGAATGACATTCGTATCTTTACTGGTAAAAAAAGAGTGATTCTTCTGTGAAGAGAAAAATATTTTTTATTCTATCTAGTGGACAAGTTTCATAGGTACCTGACAGTTTTGCCACTAAATGTTTGCCTTTATTTGCTTACAAATAAGTTTAACAGATACTTGCTTATACCAGCACAATAACTATATATTCATGTACAGTAACTATCTTGATAACTATAGTACTTCAAGCACTAGATAGGAACAACAAAAAAGCTGACAATGAGTTATTTAAATCTATTTCACTGTTTGGAATCCATACTAAATTTTTTCCCATTGTAAACAATAAACAGTTGTGGGCGATCAAATTAACTCATTACAAATCTGCCATCTGACTGGCAGACAAAATAGTAAGAAAGTATAACTTAACATAAAGATAAACAAGGCACATTGTAGGGAGCAGTTTGTACAATTGATCTTTTTTATATTTCCATGCTCAGTCTTCTCCCCTGCCTAATTACAAAAACAGAAAATCTGTTGTTTGCTTCCATCATGCTAATTGTATAATCCCTGATGGTTTAGAACTGATGTGTCATTTAAACTGATCCTTGGTGTATTGTTTTAAAAAGAAGCAAAAAGGAATAGATTTAATTTCTACAAAATAGAAAACAGAAGAAAAAAAAAAAGAAATTGGACAGGCAAATCTGTGGGGAGTCCTAAGACAACTTAATATCAAATAATAATTTGCCAACAATCATTTGATTAACCTTCTAGAATAGTGTGCAATCTCTGCCTGCTTACTTGAGAAAAAGTCCAAGCGAGTAAAATAGAATTTACTCCTATCTATACGTGTACAGAGTGAAATTGGCAAGAATACTTACTGATTGTTCTGACCCAGCCTTTGCAAGTAATGAGAAACCACTGACTCATGAGTAAAACATCCCCTCCCCTTTTAAAACAGGGTAGGAACATTATTTCCTAGCAGGGAGACTCCATTGGTACCTCAAATACAGAGCAATTAAGTCCTGACAAATCTGGTTCTGGCAAAGGAATCCAACTTGACTGATGTACATGGAAAAACGAATGACACCAGGCCACTCCAAAACCCCTACTATTTATTTCCCAGCCAGGGACTAGCATCTACAACTTCTTTTCCCTGAGAGCTAGCTTATTGCCTTCCGTTGCTCTCCTCTCCTCTCTAGGCATACACGCATCTGGGATGGCCAGCCCCCATCTGTTCCTCCCCATCACTGAGCTCAGATCTGCAGACAGCTACCTCTCTACCTGGGGATGGACAGAAGGCCCCGGTTCTGCATCTGCCTCTGATTCCGCTTCATCATCAGAGCCTTGAAAGGCTCTGAATCTGGTCCAGGCTTCCCTTCAACCTCTTCCTCATCTGACTCTTCTGCTAGCTCTGCTGGCAGCCAACAGGCCACAACACTAATGACCTGAAAATCTCAAAAAGGTTACTACTGTATATCGTCAATGACAATATTATTTCAACAAGTACTATCTTCTAAATTTGTGATTTCAATGAAATCAAATAAATATTTAAGTTATATCTTTTGTCTGTCTTACATATCACCCTGATGGAATGCCGTTTGTGAGGAAATGAGTATTTGGAGATTTCATCTACTTTCATCTACTTTGATCATAATTGCATCAAATAGAAAAATCTGCAAACTTAGGCATCAACCTGCCAATTAGATATGGGTTCCATCTGATAGCATTAGCACGCCCAACTTGAAATAAATTTCTGTTCCTGTAAATTTTCAGTAGAGTCTATGAATCAGCTGAAGAACTGGGAAAAAACCCAAAACATTTTTTGTAGGTACCACCTCCTAGTAAATCGTCACCTGGTCTCCACCCTCCACATTTTCTGTGACTCATAATGCAGCTGACAAACTAGTTTGGTATGATAACATGGTTGAAGGATAAAGCTGCTACTGTTTAAGCCAGTATAAAAATTCTCTGTAAATAGGAACTAAGAAAAAATGACTAAGGCTGCAATTCTGAGAAAATCAATTTGTCAGAAAGATTTTTTTCTTTTTTCATATAAATAATTTTATTTAAAATTACAGTTATACAGATTAAAAATTAATACAAAGTACAAAACATTTAAAAAGCCAGTTTGGTCTAATGGTACACTACTACACTAAAACCTAGGAGACTGTGACTTCTAGTCCTGTCTTAGGAATGAAAGCTAGCTGGGTGACCTTGAGTGAATCTCGTTCTTTCAGCCCACCTCAGCTCCCAAATAGAGTTGGGGAAATTGTGGGGAAAATAGGAGGGGGAAGGAATAAGATATGTTGTGACTTCCCCTTTATCACAAGTCTCAATAATTTTAACAACTTGAACAACCTTCTTGTAAAATGTAGCAAACAATCTCTTTATCCATATCTCATCCCTTATCTTTAAACAGATCCTTAACAGCCTGTCCTTCAGTCCCGGTCAGCAAAAGTCATAATGGTTATCAGACATAACATAATTTATCACAGATACATCAAAAAGGAAAAGTTAAAAAAAAAGACAGGCTGGGATCATCAGGAAAAGTATGATAAAATGGAAATAAGTAGTTTATGTCAACTTAAATAATTGCATTCAGAGGAACTTCATAAGATACAGTGATAAAAATATCCTTTCATGCTGAATATTTATTCAAAAATAAGTTCCATGTTCAGTAGGATATATCCCTTTGTAAGAGTGCAAAATAAAGTATTTATCATCCACTATAGATAAATAATTTGTCATAATTTTTTTATCTATTTTATTTGTTACATTTTTATGCTGCCCATCTCCCCTGTAAGGTGACTTTGGTCAACTCTATTTTTTTAAAAAATTAGAATTTATTTCTTTATTTTTATTTATTTGATTTGTCAATCGCTTACAAGATAATAGGTATAAGTATAAACATAGTTATGAGTACATGAAATGGGTACATGAAATGTACTCATAGTTATGAGTACATGAAAATAAAAGAAACAATAGGACAGGGATGGTTAGGCATGTTGGTGCGTTTATGTATACCCCCTACAGATCTCTTAGGAAAGAGGTGAGGTCAATAGTGGAAAGTCTAAGGTTAAAGGTTTTGGAGTTTGGGGAAGAAACCAGAGTCAGGTAGAGTATTCCAGACATTGACCACTCTGTTGCTGAAGTCGTATTTCCTGAAATCAAGTTTGGTGCGATTAACCTTGAGTTTGTATCTATTGTGTGCTCTTGTGTTGTTATGTTTGAAGCTAAAGTATTCATTGACAGATAAGTCATTGCAATGTATGATTTTATATACCATACTTAGATCAGACCGAAGGCAGCATAGTTCTAGGTTTTCTAGGTCTAGAATTTCATGTCTGGTGGCATAAGGTATTCTACAATGAGTAGAGGAGTGGAGAACTCTTCTTGTGAAATATTTCTGGACTTTCTCAACTGTGCTAATAATATCAGATACGTAATGGACATGAAGACTTTTTCTTTTTACCTAAATCCCACTATGGTTACAGTAAAGACCTTACGTAATTTCGTTGGGATTGGTTTCTTTCTTAGAAACAGTGGTTGCAGCTCAGAACTCTATTTAGAACTGTATCTATCTACTCAGAAGACAATGGGAAACTGAAAGAATTGTGTATGCTTTAAAAATAATTTGGAGGAAGTGCTTCAGAACTCACATAAGGTTCTTTCAAAACAGTTGTCTGAAAGAAAGTGCTACTATTTTAACAGTCCTAACCACTGACTCCTTAAAACAGCAGCTATTTTTTTCCAGTTTCACATTGAAGACTGAGAAAAGCTGAGCTGCTTTAAACCAGGGGTCGCCAACCTTTTGGACCTCAGGGACCACCAAACTCATAATTTTAGATCCCAGGGACCACTAACATTTAGGATCCGCCACCGACTACCCAGTTCTTGTAGGATGTGGCCTAATTTGTGGGTGTGGCTTGTGGTCAGGATGCATGGAGCTGAGCATGACTTGTATGTAAATATATAAATATTTATATAAATATTGAATTTTTTATAAAAAAAGCAACTTTTACCCAAAATCAGGCAAAGCAGGCAGGGAGATTGAGTTGCTCACAGAATCACAGACTCATTCAGAGATCTATCTATCTGCCTTGGCTAGATCAGTGTGTCACATAATATTTGCTTGCAAGGAAATTTCCAAAATTTACTAGCAAGCAAACTCACAAAATTAACTCACAACACACCATGCATGTAAATATTGAATTTTTTGTGATAAAAAAACAATTTTTACCCAAATTTAGGCAAAGCAGGCAGATTGAGATTGATCACAAGAACCCATTCAGTGATCTACTCTGCATCGGCTAGCTCAGTCTCTCAAATTTGCATTTGGTGAGTCCGCACTGAATTTGCTTGCAAGCAAACCTTCAGTCCGAAGGGAAGCAGAGCACCGAAGATATCTAAAGACTAGCTTAGAAAGCAAGAAATCCAACCATTTCCTGCCTCCTAGCTAATCTAAAATCTCCCAGCACAGCAGAACAGATGATGGTTGGAAAAAGGAAAAATAGCAATTTTAGCAGGCAAGTTTGCCAGGTAAGGAGTGAGTGGGCGGGGAGCATTCCTACGGGCCTTGTGGGAGGTACAGCCTTGTGCTTCTGTGCAGCTTGGATTAATTGCTTTGGGGAGGTGCTCTGGGGGTGAGATTTCTCTGCGGCCCACCAAAATTTTCTCTGCAGCCCACCAAAATTTTCTCAAGGCCCACCACTGGGCCGTGGCCCACCGGTTGGCGTTCGCTGGACTAGAAGACCTCCAAAGTTCCTTCCAAACTCTGTTATTCTGTTATGTCCAATCTCTTAACAATTCTGTGGTTAGCAGTACATATCCAAATCAGTGGTGGAATTCAATTTTTTTTACAACCGGTTCTGTGGAAATGGCTTGGTGGGCATGGCAGGGGAAGGATACTGCAAAATCCCCATTCTCTCCCCACTCCTGAGGGAAGGATGCTGCAAAATCCCATTCCCTCCCTACCCCACTAGCCTGCTTTCCAGCTCTGTTCTCCTGCGCAGGGCAACAAAAGAAGACCCACCCAATCAGCTGTGGCTCAGGAGGCAGAGAGTAGATGCAGGTGGGGCCAGTCAGAGGTGGCATCTGCTGGTTCCCTGAACTACTCAAAATTTCCGCTACCGGTTCTCCAGAACTGGTCAGAACCTGCTGAATATCACCTCTGATACAAATGTTTCATGCATACATCTCCATTTTATCTAAAAGATTTTTCTGCTTAATACATTTTTCCTCTTCTTAAACACCAACTAAACCTTTAGAAAGTCAAACTTAAAAATATTTCACCTACACTGATTTCACCTTCTTATATAAGGATGAAAAACAAAGAACAGAGGTAACTTTATCACACTGCAGGCTGAGCACAGAAGTGTCCACAAAAGGGTCAAGGGACAGGCAAAGGACAAAATGAGTGCAACAACATCAGGCTTGTTTTCATTTTTTTTGTAAAAAAAAACAACCATTGGATTCTGTGTGTTGGATACTTCTGGCTGAGTCCTATTAACTGGAGAATGGGGCAGCCTCTTCAGAGAGGGAACAAGTGACACACAATTGCTCAGAATTCTCTAAACTTGCATTTAAATGTCACTGAGAAGACTAAATTGTCATTAGCACCCAAATCAGTTTCAGTTGCCAATCCAGTTTGATTCCCAGTTAATGTCTAACCTTTGATCAGGCAAAAAAAAAAAAAANAGGAAAAAAAAAAAAAAGGATTTGGGAATGAACTGTATTAAAAGATAAATCTGTATATGAAAAAGTTTTGACATTGCATATTTTATTGGGAAAACGAGATACACAGATTTATATCTTGTTCTGAGGATCAGGAAGTAACCTTTAGCTTACCATCTGTAATACAAGTTGCTGAGTTAGCGTCTCTACTCTGTGCTAGTCAGAAGACTGTAACACTACTGTGCTCATTTCAGTATCTTTATGCTGTGATTTCTAAATCCTTAAAATGAACTACTTAAAAAGGGAACAGAAAGCTAAAGTTTTATAGAAAACAAACATAAATAATCTTTTATGGAAAATGTACCATATTTAAATAGCTCAGTGTGATAAAACTCTGATCAGATATTCATACCACATTGATGAATGTGCAATGTGCTACACTTTTGGATTAGAAAATTAACTTTAAGATAAATAAAGTCATCTGGGGTAAAGAAATGTAAATGTAAAAAAACACCAGTTATTCCCCCCCCCCCTTATCCAGAAAACCTCATTTCTGTAGTATAGCTTTTGTTTTTCTGTTGTATAACACATTTAACACAATACTGAGGGTGGCCACACTCAGAGATGAAAAGTCTCGGGAGGAAGATTCCCAACTATGCAACATCTTCAGGTTCAAGTGGCTTAATAACATTATTTGAAAAGCACAATGCCAAAACACATCAGGAAGTAAACAGCGACTTATCATCCTGTGTCTGGATTATTGCATTGTGAAACACAGGGCTGCCTGCCTTTGAAGATAGTTTGGAAGTAAAGCTGTTCCACAGCTGGAACAGAATAGGCCAGCCAGGCTACTAGAGGGAACTAATTCATTGTTGCAGAATTTTCCTATAAAGTGGTGAGGTGGGCCATAATGAATCTTAGATGCAATATACGATTGTCATCTCAATCTTGTGACTGCAATCTCAATGGCAAAGGGATTTCTGTTTATACAGTTAAAGGAGAGGTCAGCACTAATCTGATGTGATTACTGTAATACTAAACAATTCCCTGAAAATAAAATGAGAGGAGTTAGCTATCATTCACCATGATATCCCTTATGATGGCTAAGATGTACATGTAGTCCTTGATTTACTATTCATTTAGTGACAATTCAAAGGTATGATAGCACAGAAAAAAGTGATTTATGACCAGTCCTCACACTTATAACTATCACAGCATTCCCTATGATCGTGATAACGATTTGGGAACTGGGCAACCAGCATATATTTATGATGGTTGCAGTTTCTCAGATCATATATAACAATTTGTAATATTTTCAGACAGTTTATGATAAGCATGGTCAATGAGGAAAGCTGGATTCATTTAGTGACTATGGTGATTTGCTTAATGACCATAGCAAAAAAAAATAATAGAATTGGGCATGGCATTGTGATATCTCATTTAATGACTACATTGCTTAGTGATGGAAGTTCCAGTCCCAATTGTGGTCATAAATCAAGGATTACCTGTACAGGAGAGAAATTTGCTTCAGGAAACAGAGTCCATAAATCAGGAGGGGGAACTTGTATGACCAATTTCATTCAAAGGACTTTAAAAAAAAAAGTACTTAGGCCATCATATACATGGAATTAGTTTTTCCAGCATCAATAAAACTGGTTTTTCAATTGTAGGAATCTGCCACAGCAATTAAAAGGCAAAAAGCCATCAGCATATAATAAATTAAGATCTTGTCAATTTGTGGCAGCAGGCAAGCCTCCTGGACGGTACTAAACAATTATAGCTAGTCCCCAGGTTACTTGTTCAGCAATCATCCAAAATTATGCTGGTATTGAATGAGGGGGAATTACGACTGATCCACAAAATTGCAACTGTTGCAGTATCCCCATGGTCACATGACCATGATCTGGCCACCTGATTGCCATTTCCAACCTTACCTGCCAGCTTCCCACAAGCAAAGTCAATGGGGAAGCTGGGAGGGAAATTTTCAAGTCACTTCTGTAATCACTCCAGAGACATTTTCTCCCAAGGAACCCCACTACAGACTATGAGTTCCTAGTCAGCCTCCCCATGCTTCCCACCATCCTCCACCTCCCGCTAGCCCTTCTTGACCCACCTGTGGATTCTACTTCCTAGCACCTGCCTGTGACACCTCTGTACCCTCCTTGTGCTCTTCATCTGGAACTCCTATCTCTTCCTGCTTAATGACTGGAATTATCATGGCAACCAGAACTGCTATCATTGCTGTGATTGCTGTAGTTAAAGAATACAGTCACAGTGTTGTGTTTTACAACCACATCCCTTAAGGACAGCAATTCTAGTCCCAATTGCCATTTTAACTGAAGGAGTAACTGAAATTAAGGTCAAAGAGCTGAGATTCTTAACTTGCAATGAAGACTTCTTAGGAAAGCATTACACCAAGGAGAAAAACTGCTCAGGAAGAGATACTCAAGAAGCTGCACAATATTTGATGTTAAGGCCATGCCTGCTGGACAGAGATAAGAGAACAAAAATGATGACATGTCCTTCTATTGTGGGAAGTCTGATTACTCTATATAAGAACTATTTGTTCTTTTCAAGGTTCTTGCTCTCTATGGAAAGAGGATCTCGGAGAGAGAATAAAAAAGGAGGTAATCAGAAAAAGAGAAATGGATAGTTTATGTTCTTGATACAATTTCTCATTGATCATTTCTTTTTATATCATACAGAAAGAGGTACAAAAAATAAGAAAGCATGTAAAGCTTTCTTTCAGATGTGAATCATGTAAAGTGATCCACATCTGATTGCTTCTTAGATTTTTGGCTAAGATCAAGTATAAGGGAAGGAAAAAGATATTTGGTTCAGATTTTGAAAAGCTGTAGCTAATAACAGGATAGAACGCATAATTAGATGGATATAGTCTGATTCTTGATAAAGTAGCTTGTATTCATAACATGATATTTCTTATGGCACCTAAAAGGCTGGCAGTTGTTCATGTTTTTTTAAAATCCTTTATTTGGGATAGCCAGTGTTGAGTATTTAATCAATATTAATTCATACGTACAGATCGTTCTGATGTTTGCCACACATGAAAGATCCTGTAGTTCTGAAGTTTACCATTCATCTGTGAAGCAGGAGGCTTAATCCACTTGACTATTACTGAAGAACTAGATTCGTTTATAGAAATTGTAACGTTCAAAGGGGGACCAGATGGAGCTTAAGAGCAGAACAGAGAAACAAACAAAATAAAATTAATCTTTTGGGTGGAAACAGAAAAAAAGAAACAACAGGAATAAAAACAATATTTACTGGCTTGGTTCTCTAGATCAAGGGGGGCGGGAATTTTAGCAGGCTGCCTTTTACAAATAAGTATTTTCCTACATCTCTTTCTATATGTTTAATTATAGTCTATGAATTATAGTCTAAATTATAGTCTATGAATAATAGACTATTTTATAGTCTATTAATAATAGCAGAATCATAACATATTTTCATTAAGAACAATTTGTACTAAAGATCCAGAGGAATGGTATAGGTATCATTCAAAAAGAAAAGCAAGTAAATGACAAAATAATTACTTGTAGGTCATTATCTTACTGAGTCCATAGTTTTGTTAGTGCTTTTCATTTTAGAAAGTTTTTTTATAAAAGAGTTATATATGCTACTTGCATAATATTGTGCAGATAGTCATATATTAACAAAATGGCATAGGCATGGGAATAGGAGATTATTATTGAGCCACCAATTCTAATCAAATGTAAAATTGTGGCTAGGAAAGAGAATATTGCTTTATAGAACAAAGTGCCTCTGGGCATTCAATCATCCCAGAGATTTGTTTGTACAGACTGGAATATGCATCTGTCTCATTTCACGCCACATCTATTTTTGTTTGCCCTTGCCTTTATTTCAGTACACAAGTTTAAAGGAGAAAGGCAAAGGTGGAATTCAGCAGGTTCTGACCAGTTCTGGTAGTGAAAATTTTGAGTAATTCAGAGAACCAGCAAATACCACCTCTGACTGGCCCCGCTCCCATCTATTCTCTGTCTCCCATGTCCAAGCTGATCGGCTGGGTCTTCTTTTGTTGCCCTGCACAGGAGAACGGAGCTGGAAAGCAGGCTAGCGGGATGGGGAGAAAATGGGATTTTATGGTATCCTTCCCCTGGAGTGGGGAGGGAATGGAGATTTTACAGTATCATTCCCCTGCCACGCCCACCAAGCCACGTCATACAACCGGGAGTAATTTTTTTTGAATCCTAACACTGAAGAAAGGGGCTTATTGTTAAACCACAGAGCATCAGAAATTTTAGCTGACCTACTGCAAATATCCTGGAGAACGATCCTTCATTCCTCTGTTCGCTACCATCATGCTGCCTTGTTGATAATTCTTACCTCCTTCGGTTGTACTGGCCATAATCCAAGGGCTGAGGCTTGACCATCCTACTTCATTCATACAAGAAACACTGATGTTGTAATCCTTCATGGCTGATAGACTCTGAATAAGATACTCATGCGGTGGTACAGAAGTGTTAAAAGTCATCGTAGAAATGTTACTTGGTGCATCGACTTCTTTTACCTAGTTTAAAAAATGTTAAGCAAATACGGTTGAGGAAAGAATGCTCTGAAAGTATCTTTTCAATTATCCATGCTTAATTTTCTGTTTGAAGAAGGTGGCTGAGGAGTCCTTCTTTGCCAGGGCTGACAGAAAGCATTTTGATAACAAAAAACAGCAAAGGGTACTCCTCCATGATGAGCACTGGACGGATTGTCAGAATGACTTGGGCCTATCTGGAGTCCTGCCAGTAAATGAAAGTAATGCTGCTAACAATCTAAGCTTTGCTTATTTTTCACAAAAGTTGATTAGAACTGAAGTCAAAGAGACTCGGGTGGAATTAGGTTTATGATTGAAATTGTTTTGAAGAAAGTAGCCCAAAATATTCATATATTCAGGTTCTCTATGACTCCCACAAAACTCATTGCCTTTTACTTGCTACTGTACCAGAGGTTCTGACCAGTTCTGGAGAACCGGTAGCAGAAATTTTGAGTATTTCTCCGGCAAATACCAGCTCTGACTGGAGATTTTACAGTATCCTTCCCCAGCCACGCCCACCAAGCCACGCCCACAGAACCGGGAGTAAAAAATTTGAATTCTACCACTGTACTGTACTCCATTATGTTACAGGTTTTGGCAACTTGCTTTATACAATTATAATGTAAGGGAGGCCATTCTCTCAGGAGACACAACAAGGCCATCAGGAACAGTCAGTGAGGCAAGGTCATATAATTGTTTAGCCAATCAGATTTGACTATGGAGGTTATCAGAGAGTAAAAGGATGGCATTGTCTCGTATTCCCACTTGCAGTGAAAAACTGCTTGGGTCCCTTTTGTAGGCATTTCAATGTCTTAGCGAATAAGGGAAGATATATTTCACAGGATTCCCAATCCCATACCTGAGCACACACACACATACACACATGCATTTAAGCATGCACAAAAATAGGTACCGTTTCAATTCAGTCTCTTTTCAGCCTTTGCAGCATTCAATAAATAATAGCATTAAATACTATTGTACCCTCTGTAAAGAAAAGCATAAAAAGCATTCAACAGTGCTATGAGATGCTTTGACAAGTAAATGGAGAGGTAATTATAACCAGCTGTTCCTATTTTTGGATTGTTTCATTTCTAAGAGTTATATACTTCTGGCTTTTAATTTTCTCCATGTAGTAAAAAAGGAGGTGGAAGAGATTACTTGATTTAAATATTTCAGTAATTTTAGTCCAGTTTTTGAATGTTTTACATACACTGATTTAAAAATTAACTTTGACTTTTTTATACTTTCTGGCTCAGAATTTTATTGCTACAGTTTTCATTTGTGCATGTAGTAGTTAATATAAAATATTAACATTTGGAATGAGGCTTATTTTTTAAATTCTTTAATATATTTCCAGAGCTTCAGTAACAATGCAGTATGAATACCATCAACATGATGACATCCGCAAAAAGAACTGCATTTTCCACCAGCTGTGATAGTCCCTAAAAGCTGTTTATTCAGAATAGTTAAAAGGTAATGAGGGTGGCTTAAATGGACTTTATGCCTATATCATATAAAAGGAAACTGAAAAGCCAGGCTCACTTGCACTTAAATTTGCCAGGAAATCTTACTTAAGTTTCATTTAGGTACTAAAAGGGAAAACATTTGCCCAGGCCACTCAATGGAATGAATCATGTTTCAGGAAATGCTGATGAGGCCTGGCTATCAACAAGGAAAGGCACTTCCTTGGCAGCATGAAGCAATTATTTAAAACCATAGCATGATTTCAAAGGGTGAAGACTACAAACCTGCTCTGCCGAAGTGACTCTGTGCCCTTATATTTTCTTTTGAGGAATTGGGCTTTCTGTCTATGTGCAACTTTTATTTTGCCATCTCTGGAGTTTTCCATTTGTCAAGAAACAGTCACAAAAGAAATAAGGAGCAATGGACTTATGGCTCTAATCCAAACTATTTAAATGTAGTATTCAGATGTTTTAGACTTTTCTCACAGTACAACTGACATCAAGAGATTGGAGATACTTCTCAGCTTATAACCAGTCGACATGGGAAGCCATTCAACAGTATAGGGAACTAGACTGCTAATCCAACTAATCAGCAGCAGGTTCAGGTTTTCAAATAAATCTTTTTCTCAGCCATATTTGAAGACATTGAGGACTTTTTCACTTTTCTATTATTTTTCTTCATTTATCTTTAACTTAAAAACTATATTGTTTTTACTATGTGGTAAAAAGACCTTCTGTAATAAAAATTATATATAAGAATAATTTAAAAAAACACAGCAAATATCCCAAAGTGATGAGTCCCAAAACAAAAACCTAACTCAGATTCCAAAAGGATATATCTAGAGTTAAAGCTCAGTTATATATTACCCATAAATATGTGTGATAAAATCCCCAAAGTAATTTGAACATTAGTACATAAAATTTGATTGTTGATCTAATTAGATCCTGTATATGTAACAAAATGTTTTCTTTGCCACAGGATGCACAACATTTTCTTCTCTAAAAGCTAATAATTTCTGAATATACTAGGGAATGTGATTTGTCAATTATTACCACTATTGCATTGTAAAAGCTAGAATGTTGGATGAACCATAACCATTCTAATCTCCATTAATACCTCTAGTGTACTGGGTGACCCTGGAGACGTATTCTCTCTCAAAAAAAGAAATGTTATAAAGGTAAGATATCTTTTTGCACAGCTTTATAAAGGCACAGAGAGATTAGTACAGTAACCAATACAAATACCTGCTGTGTTTTTATATTTTCAGAACATAAAGCTCTTCTTTCTGTTTCCTTTCAGGCAAAATATATACAAGCAATATCTTCCTCCTTTATCATTTATGAATGATTATCAGACTTCAGTCACCCAAACAGTAGGCGCAGTGAAATTATGGAATTGATTTCTATGAGTCTGCTGTGCTACAATTGGGATTAAATTTGGCCTAAGGCTGTAATCCTGTTCAATCTATAATTACACTAAATTCACCAGAAGCTAATGGAATTCAAAGAGTTAAGTTAAGCAGTCCTCTCTTCCAGGAATCTCACACATAAGAACAGTTACTGTGAAGCCAGAAGTCCCAGAGAAGCCAAAAAAGAAGAAGAAAGTCTCCCACTTTTCAATAGAAATAAAAATAATTGAGGAGCACTTATTCACACAGAAGCCCACACTTCTTGACATGGCTAGACTGTGTACAAAAATGTACACAGCAGCACTTTGAGATATTTAAATGTTAAGTGGCCACTGCCTAAGGTTATGCAACTTTAGATTATTTCTATGTTTTCCCCCTTTGATAATTACAAGAATCCTGTAGAATAGATACTAAACAAAGGAAAATGGATATATGTTTAAAAAGTCCATTAAATCCTTTGTTGAGGAGCTTATACAGCAAACATTCCAGTAATCAGAATGTGGAATGCAGTTAAAACCAGTCTAATAAACTCAATAGCAGTGGGAAAAAAGCAGGGCATTTGGAAGCCAGCATAAACAACATGCCCACACAGATAATGTGGTTAAAAAAAATCTGGCAAGAAGTAAAAGCATTTAAAGAAATAAAAAAATAGGACCTTGTGAGTGGGGCACAGTTTCAAAAATAAAATAAAATACAGAGACTTCACAAAAGTTGACACCTATCATCCTATACAAATGCTTGTTGTGAGTAGATTGGATGCTAAGAGGGATGGATCAGTATTGCAATAGCTGCCCCAGCTTCATTTTCATGGCTTCAACCATGATTCACTAGAACCATATCTAGAACCATATCTAGAAATCTGCATGTACTCTTTAGAGTAGGCATGATTCAAGGCCAACATTAGAAGGCCCGCATTTCATTGCAGGGGAGCGATCCCTACAGACTTGTCCTCTTTAACAGCAGCAAAAAGCTACATCTGTTCATATCTTGCCAAGGACTACTTGATTGTTGGTATTAATCCTCGTTTTAATCTCTGTTTATCTGGATGTTGATTATTGGCAAGGAGGAGCTTTGGTCTTTTTGCTTTTTTAAAAATATGCTATTGTTTACAAACAGTAAACAATACCCCAATTAAGGAATCACTAACTCAGACAAACAATAAAACAATAAACAACAGACTAATAAAGGAACTACCAATAACATTCCCAATAACATTGACAGGGCAAATTACTTGTACATAAACAGAGAACAAACCCCACTCCCTTCTAGCATACCTAGTTGACTAATGAAATGTCTATTAGAATTCATCCCCACTTAACAGAAAGGATAAAGGAAGGAAGGCTGTCAGGGAATTTCATCATTTTTGCTGAGATGTTGTTGTTGTTGTTGTTGTTGCTATTATTAATGTTCATCTCAACCTTCAGGATGTGGAGTTGTTTACATTTACCAAACCAGCTTTCCCTATCTCCTCTCTCCCTAGATCATATTTTTCATCATTCCAATAAAAGATGGCCTCTTGGTTTCACTGACTGGGGTTGTTGTGACTGGAAGGCTGGTTTAGCAAAAAGAAGAGTGCAATCCCAATATACTCAGGAGAATATCAGCAATTATTTATTCTGTAGCCTTGCTGTTGAAAACAGAAAAAGTAAACATTATATAAAACTTCATGTCAAAAAGCATTACAATAATGTTAAATATGATTTTCTATTCACCAGAATACTGCAGGAACTGAAAGGCGAATAACCATCAAACCCTGGGAGCCAGGATAGCAGCACTGTGTGGGCTCTTGCACTCAGAACATGAACCTTCATTGGTGGAGATGGAATCCCTGTGTTAGAAACAAAAAGATATTCATAAATAATTCTCTCATTTATGATTGTCAACTTGTCCGGAAAATATGTTTGATATTTGGGATGGATATTTGCCAATGTATTGGAAAGCATATTGGATTCAATGGATCCCCTCAGTATCATTTTATCCCATATTGATTTTTGTCTCAACTTTTTTTCAAGGAATTGAAAGTGATGGATGCAGCTTTCTTATTCATTGTTACTTTTACAACAAACTTGTGAGTTGGGCTGATATCCAAACTTATTCAGCAAATTTTGTTAGGATTTGAACCTAAGCTTATCTGACAAAAATCGAGTATCCTTACTCAGCCATTTCCAAGCAAGCACTTTCCAGTTGTTTTGGAATACAATCTTCATTCCCCTGTCCAGAGTTATCTGGGAATGATGGGAATTATAATGCACAACACATCCAAGTTTAAGAAAGCTACTTCAGCTTTCTATCAGATAGCCAAGCCAGGAAAGTATGGGAACTTCACATGACTGTTTGAGCACCAAATCTGAACTCTGCCCTCACCCGGAGCTTTGACTTTTAATTTAGACTTTATCCTGTAGCCAGAAACCCTCAAATTAAAAATCTAAAACAAATATTGAGCAGTGCAGTCCTGAGAGATTTACTGAAAAGAAAGCTAGCCTGAGTTCCATCAATGTTCCTTCTGATTGGGCTTCCGGTTTGAGCTTCTTCGGTGACAGACTGAAACCACATCTCTGTGCGGTTTCGATCCGTGCTTGCTGCTGGAGCACCCCGAGCCAGCTGGTTTCGGGGCTAAGCCACCCCGCAGAGGTGGTGAAGAAGGGGAAGACTGCCTGCAGGGTTGAGGAGAGCCACATCTCTCTCCCCAGCTGGCCATCATTCCCCTTCCCGAAAGTGGTTGTTAGCGGTGGTCAGAATAGGCCACCACAAAGAAGAACTTGACGGCAGAAAAAGAATGTGGCGGGAGGAAGATAAGAAGAGAGTTTTTGGTGACTGGTCAAACAGCAAAAGCAACAAATAAGATACCTGAGATTGAATACTATTAAAAAAAAATATAAACATTGTTCCGCTAAGAAGATTTCTAAGCTGCAAGGGAGAGAGAAAAGGGAAAGGATTTGTTTTTTTTTTGCTCACTCTTGCCTATACTGCAGCTAAGAACCTAAACCTGGGAAATTGAGAAATAAAATCCACTTTAACATTAAGAAGGCATTTAATTGCTGAAAATAGAAAAGTCAACAGGGATAATCAGATTTCTGGAATAATTAATAAAAAGTTTTTTGAAAACAGGAAACGGAGAGAAAAAGAATAAAGGCGATCTGGAAGGGTAGGAGACTGCCTGGAATTAAAAAAAGAATACAGCATTCTCAACAAGAGGACTTCCAAAAGAACTACATTCTACTACTTCGAAATATCGCAACAAAAGCGCAGGAAGAGAAAAGTAAAAAGAAATAAAGATATAACGTCGGGACTATCTGGATTACTTGATGATTTATAGATTCTTCGGTTATCGTGTTTTGAATGACACTAAAATCAATATCAAGTGATTGTTTTAAATTGGCTCCATTTTAGAAGAATGAAATGAACTTAAAGTACAAAGAAGATTCAACAAGAAAGGGAGAGGTTTCTTTTGGCTTCGTATTTCAGTTCCTAGAAATGGAGATTTGGAAACAATGAGAAACAACAAGAAATCGCCTGCAGAACAAGAAGATTGGGACAAAAGACGATTAGCCATACTTTAATGAACTAGTAATCTTAGGTGGGGAAAAAAAAAGGAAGGGGGGGAAGAAGAATGGAAAGATTAAGATTTGGGAAAAATAACTCCAAAACAAGATGAAGAAAGAGTGAAAAATAAGTATATAATCAGAAGCCACAGAAAGGGAATGCAGAAGAGAGAATTAGAAATAGAAGAGACAAGAGGGTAAAAAGGAGAGGGAGAAAGATGAGAAGGGAAGACAAGAAAGGAAAAGAAGCTATAAAGGAATAGAGCAAAAATAGAAGACAGGGCTATTGAGAGATAATGGGTGAAAATCTAATGGAAAAATATTTTAAGTTTCTTAATAAATTATCATCTGATGCAAATGTTTGACAGAGACATGAGGGATTGTTTTGTAAATACATTGGGATTCTTCAGAATTCAATATTATAATTGAATTTATCTACCATGTCTATATTTATTTCAAATGTAATTTCAAAGAGAGAAATATAATTAGCAAAGAGATATTGTTCAGCTTCCTTCGGGGGGTATTATCCCGCCACGTCCTAGAGTTGTTTGCTTTTAAAGTTGTAGCAACGTTTCGGCAGAATCTCATCTGCCATCATCAGGCTTCTGTATTGAGTTCTTATGTGGGTCAGACTATCCACGCCAGTGATATGTTCATGGTTACATATATTATATTGTGCTGTTAGCTTTCCTATCGGGGTATTATCCACGTGCAATTGTAGTGCTTTTAAAGTATGAGGCAATGTTTCAGCAGAATCTCATGTGCATCCATCAGGCTTCTGTATTGAGTTTTACAAACTAGCACGTTTCAGCAAGAAATCTCAAATTAAGAACCAACGCTGTGATAGCCCTGACCACAACACAAACTCCAATACACGCGAAGAGGACACAGTTGTTCTTAATATGATCAACAGAGGTCAGTTTATGTAGAGTAATGAAGAGAGTTGGTCCTAAAACTCTTGCCCTGGGACACCACTGTTGACAGGTACCAGAATTTGGATAGGACGCTACATTTTGACCATTGGGTTGTCTGTTTGAAGGAATGCTTCTAATATCAGTTATAGTAGGTTCAGAGTAACATAAGGTTTTTAGTCTTTAGTGTAGTTTTGTCGTGTACCACTGATCAAAGGCTTTACCGAAGTCCTATGTAGATTGCATCTATTTGCTTTGCCGCCGATTGAGTTGTGTATCCATATGGTTTTTTGCAGTGTAAAGAGGTTGCAGATTACAGAATAGTTTTTTTTCTGAAAACCAAATTGTTTATTATTAGACGTAGGTTTTGTTTGTCTCTAAGTGGAAGATAATGAACCTGGTTAATAATCTGACTTCCATGACTTTACAGGTGACTCAGGATTAGGAGATTGGTCTTGTAAATTTTTTCACAACTAGGCTGGGTCATCCCTTCTTGAAGATGGGGATGACCCATGGCTTTGGTGGACCATAGTTTTGGCAAGGGAGCTGGTCCTGGAAAGATTTTTCAAAGATTTATGCTTAGAGGTTCATGCTATAGAGTTTGATAGGTTTTTAAAGAAGTAGGCACACTTTCCATCTGCGTTCAAATAGGTTAGGGATGCTTTTAGAGGTTGTGATGCTCTTTTCAACAACGTCTGTTGTAAAATGATAATGCATTAGATCATTATAGTTGTCTGCTTTTGGTTCGGAACATGGGAAGTACTGGGCTATGAATCCATTGTGTTTAAAAATATTAAGCCACAGATATGTGTTGAGAGGTTTGGCTTTCATGGTGTCATACGTTGCAGTCTTTGCATTTAGGTCCTTTCAGGGGTGGGATGGACCTTGAGTTCTTTTAGTTTGTTGTTTAAAACATTGTAGAAAGCAGTGGTTGGAATTGCTGCAGTGAAGGTTTTCCTTTGCTTTAATGGTGATAATTAGTGCATCTAAATTTTTATCCCTGGTGGCATAGATTTTTGTATCGGCTTTTGAAGTTGGGGAATGTGACCAGATTTGTTTTTCACGCAAAAGTGGATCTCTTTTGGATTGAAGCTTCCTTATTGTTTGGGTAATTGTTTTTCCTGTTTGGGGAGTTTGTATTAGGTACATTAGGGTTTGATGGCTCTTTTTGATTTCTAGTAAGAATAGTTTTATGGTTTTCAACAGTGAATAAAAATTGCCAATCAAGGAAGAGAATCGTTGATTATAGCTATAATTGTTTTTTTGAAGTTAATAAGTTGGGGATCTTTGTTTTGTGATGATTTTTCCACTGTGACGTATGTTGAGACAAAAGTAATCATGCTGTGGTCACTGTCTGGACAAAGGGTTCTTTAATTGGTATTCTGTAAATTGAATTCAACTATTTTGCAGAAGATGAGACAGGAGGCAGTTGTTTAAGCTAGTATTGTTGGTTGCTTAGTTTGTTCCAGGTCCTCAGATTTGTTTACAGCATTGTAACAAAGCATTGTAGATGGTTGCAGTATGGATCAGTTTACACTTTATTTAGGGTTCCAGTTATATGAGTAGATTGAAGTCACAAAAAGAGAAACAGGCATGTTGGGCAGGATGCTTGCCCATGTTTAGTACTGTATTTTAGCTGTTTACATGTTTCGATATGCATGTAATCAGGGGCTCTGTAACATAGAAGAACAAATGTGATATTTAAGGTCAGTTCACAGATAATGGTCTCAGGAAGAGCAAGCTTTTGGGTAACTTGGATGTTTTTTAGATGTAAGGACTTTTTATAGAAGATAGTAACACCACCTCCTCTACAGATTTCACGATTGGACTGGTAAACATGATAGTCTCTTACTGAGATAATGAGTCTCTTACTGAGGTAATTATCAGGTAGTTACTGAGTTCAAACAGTTTGTTGCATTCTCTAGATAAAGCATTACTAGTAGTTAGGGTATAGTCCCAGAATTCCCAACTAGTATAGCCAAAGTCCTAATACTTTTATAGGACATGAATTTGGGAGGGCTGCATCAGGAAAGAAGGAGGAGGAAGAGGAAGGGGAAGAAGAAGAAGAAGAAGAAGAAGAAGAAGAAGAAGGAGAAGGAGAAGGAGAAGGAGGAGGAGGAGGAGGAGGAGGAGGAGACTAACAGGTGTACAAAATTATAATTCCTACTCAAACATAAATTCTGCTAACTCAGTGGAACTTATTGTTTATTATGTTCAATTAAATTAAATGGAACTTGCTTCCGCACAAACCTGCACAGTAATCAGCATTATTGCATTCACACTTTCTGATGATTTTATCTTTTATTATTTTTATTATTTATTTATTTTTATTATTTATTCACACTTTCTGATGATTTTATCTTTCATTATTTTTATTATTTATTGACTGTATATTACATATTTCCAAAAGTATTTCTAATTTTATCAGATTTATAATATTAGTGGCACAAAATAAACCAGAAACAAATAACAAATACATTTAAACATGAGGATGGATGATTTTGGGAGGAACAGTGTAAATGAATGGTTTATATAGTATAGCATGATGCATTTGCATCAAAAATACACTTTATACACTACTATGGCCAAAAAGAACAATTTATCATAAGGTCATATTCTTTCTTTATTTTTCTTTAAGATCTAAAAGGGATGTTTAATTTTCTGTTGAAAAAAAATCTGAAACAAACAAACCAGAGTGAATTTTAACAATGCATTTTTAAAAAGCAACATTCTCCTTTGTAGTGTCGCAACTAGGAACTGTGGCAGGATGATCTACTTTCATCCAGGTTGGCTGCTGGCCAACTAACTGTATTTGAAAAAATCTCTTTTTTCGCCTTCTCCAATCTATCGCCCTCTAATCATATTTTAGGACTTCAAAATTCTTAACATCTAGGCCTACTGGCTAGGAATTTTGGGACTTAGAGATCCAACTCATCCATTGTAATATATAGTATTAGAAGAGGCTACACTAAATCAATTCATTTAATTTCCAGAATCTTTCTAAACCAGTCAAGTCTATGTATCCATTCATGCTCCTAATAGTATCACTGAATATTGGATGAAATTTTAGTATGGCTCACACAGAAATACTGTATACAGCACTGAAAAAGAATAAAATCTAATGAGGAAAACCAATCTAACAAATGGACCTGTAACAAATTCCTGAAACTCAAACATACATGTAAGGCTTTCCAGTTAGTTATTTGACAGTTATGCCTTCTTTTTCCAATACATCTGAAAGGCAATAGTTTAGTAAAAGCTAGTCTAGTTTTGTGGCTTAATTGAGTAAATTAAGCCACAAAACATTTTCTATCTTAACAATTTCATGAATCCACTGCTAGTATTTACTGAATTTTTCCATACTTCTGGAATCTAACTTGTATCTTTCAGGCAGACTAGATTCCTTTGGGAAATGCAAAGCAGTTAAAAATACAGAGCTTTTTCAGTAGAATACTCACTTTTATAGAACCCCTCTTGTAGAAAATACGTATGTATCCCTTCCTTGTGAAAACATTGGAAGATACATTTAAAGATTTAAATTTAATTTAAAAGGTACTTTATCAGGTACATTATGAAATAGCTATAGTTAAGAGCAGTGGACCTTAGCAAGAAATGCAACTTATTTTTTCCAGAATGCATATTAACAAAATTTTAGAACAATAAAGATATTCTCACACATAAGACTGACCCTTTATATAGATTCGGGCTTCAGATGATGTTGCTAATCCTTTCTTGTTATGAGCTTCACAGTGGAAAACAGCGGCTTCATTAAGACCTGCAAACCCAAATTAAAATAAACATTCAAACTAAGAATATGACTAAATGGGAAGACATGATCATGGCATACAATAAAATAAATTGCAACTTTATTTGGCTTCTTTCCTGAACAAAGATTATGAACAAATTTTCAAGTGTTATTTTACAGTTTGAGCAAATCTCTCTTGAAATACAACATTTCTCTGACCACAAGGGTAGTATTTACAAGAAAGCTTTGTCTTCTTTGTGTTTTTCATTCTTTTTTAAGAGATTTTCTTTTACCTAAAATATAACTGAATTCTTTGACAGAGCTATTTTAATGCCTTATGCTACTGCTTTGGGCCACAGCAATGTCAAGGCATGGAAAAACTCAGCAAGCCAATTGTAGCGAATCATTCAAAAAGAAGCGTATACAACAGAGATAGGTCACCTCTTTTGTGCAGCCCGCATGCAATGTGGTGAATCTTTTTTAAACCACAGGAATTTCAGTAGCAATCTAGTAAGAGGCAGAACTGCAACTTTCATGCTAGTTTTTGGTAAAAAGAGGAATGTGCATTGAAATTAATAATTAACATACTAAATATACTAAAACCATATAAACATTTTCTAACTACCAGAACTTGAACTTTGACATTCCAGCCTTGCCTCTCTTGGGTGATTTTACTGCAACCTTCTCCAGTAGTTGTTTGCCATTCAGCTGATATTAAAGGACTATAATTGCACTCTTAAAAAATAGTTTTACTTTTGATATGACTTAAAGTGCAGATGTAGGCGCTCTGTGTTTGTGTGTGTGTGTGTAACAATGAAGGCACAGAGTATAGTTTCATACAATGTGGCCACTGCAGTGTATTTTAACCCAAGGATGTCCCAAGGTTTTCCAAGAAAATGTTTGCATCCCAAATATCCTCCCTTCCTCCTTCCTCTATGCAAACCATATATCTCCAACTATATGCAACAACAACAAAATTTATTGAGTTATTTATTAAATTTACATGTGTTCATCTCTTCAATAATGCAATTCTGGGCAGCTTACAAACAAAATCCCTTTCCCAGAATATTGCTCAAGATGAAAAGCATTGATACAAAAGTTTT
>BHFT01023581.1:0-43111 GCA_004320025.1 Laticauda laticaudata | reverse complement strand
CAATGCCCAGACATCCTTCTGCAACGATCCTGGTCGAAACCGAGACTACGGTCTCTGTGAAGCAGTACTGTAGGACGGGAAGAAAGTGCGGCGCAGCCGTCAAAAAAAGTCTGGCTCCAAAGGACTAGGTTTGGCCAGAAAGAGACGACAGTACGTACTTGTAACGAGCAAAGGCTGATGGTGGAGCTCAGGGAAGGGAACAGAACCCTTGGGCGTTCCAGAACTTCATGAAGTAGATTCCGTTGCACAGCCGATCGTTTGGATAGATACTTCAGTGCGAGGTCGTCGTAGACAGCCATCATGCACTGGGCTTGACCAGAAGGACCAAAGCACCAAACTGTCCCAACGCAGCCCTGGAACCTGGGCTCAAGGTGATGACGACTCGCCACTCTGCAGCACCCTGGCCTATCAGGGACCACCTACATGGAGCAATGCAGTAACGCCTGGAGGGTGCCCCACACCACCCAGCTCACAGCACGCAATCAGCTTCAGTTGTTGCTCACAGAGAAGTTGGTGCACGGCCACTCATCGAAAGATATAAGGGAATATCCGGGGCCGACTGAACAAGGCTGGAAGAAAAGTTGCGAGAGCAGGTTGGTATCACGAAGTGGAACTTCCCCAGACCGTCTAGGAGCTATAGATGGCAAGAGCGACGAACGTGGCCTTGCGAAAGCGCCAGCCAAGTCAGGGTCACTTATCACAACTAGCCAAGGCTTTCTCAGCATCATCCTCTTGTGCCATGGTCGAGGTGCTCATGACTATCAGAGAATTCATGTACATCGATTTGCTTCAGGCAACGTGCTCATCTTCAGATGCCCAGGCGATATACAACGCCAAGTCACCATCAAAGGAGGGGCTGGAAAGCAACCTGCGATCGTGGTGGGCATTCATCAGATCCAGACTCTGACTGCCATCGAATGACCCGCAAGGATGTGCCCTAACTTCATCATGGGGGATGAGCACACCTCTCCTCGCTAGCACCCGTAACTATGAAGCCTACACCGTCTCCAAATACTCAAGCCCGTGTAAGGAGAGGAAAGCTTAACAACTGCAGGCTTTCCAGGGCAAGTACGGATGGTGGAGAATTGCGCTTTGGGCATCCCTGGCCAACAAGGTTCCAGGGTACTTTCACCACCATGCAGCAGTCGCCACAGACCCGTGAGGAGGAATCGTGGAAGCTTGCTGCATCCTGCTCAATCTATGCGCACGAATCACGGCTACCGTGACAGAGCGACACGTTCAGCCTTGCAGAACAGGCATCGTCGGACTCCATATCAAGGCCAATGGGGGACATGGCAGGCACTGGGGAAATGGAGGGCAACGGCAAAACCTGATAGACACTGAGGGTGGTCAATGCGGCCAACAGAGCCTCACGTGAGGCGCCAGAAGCAGAGCAACCCTCACCTGACTGGCGACAGCTGGTGCAGACTCCCCAGCTGGAGCGGTGGAGGTGGGCAAGGACAGGATGGTAGATGCTTATACTGGATGCTTCCTTCAAGCCGTGGTCCTCCTCTACCTGATCGAGATTGGCACTGTATGGGTGTGGAGCAGTTTATGTCACCTACCAGATGACAGGGCATTTTATAAAGAGTTAGTGATGAATGTAGGCTGTTGACATGTGTGGATTCATATTGCTTTATCATGAGTTTGATAATGAAGTGGCCATAAGGAGGTGGAGCAGGGAGTGGGTGAACCATTAAGCCAGTTCCGACGCACTATTGATTCGTCCGGCGACTCGTGTGATGCGGCGGTTTTAATCTATCCCGCAGCGACGGCTGATTACCCGCATCGCATATGCGTAAGATAGCTCAGTGATCTAAGCGCTATCCGACACGGCGCTATGGTACCATCTCCACAGTGAAATCGTGGATATCCAGAAGCAGGTATCTCTCAACCCATCCCGACAGCTAATTACCCCATACAGCTAGCGAAATAGGTAATCCTGCGGCCATCCGATCCACGCACGGTATTCCCTTCATCAATCATCTTATCTTCACCCGCATGCCCACAGTGGATCCGTCTTGCCTCCGACTACCACGAGGTAATCCTTCCATACCCAACATCTATCCTTAAGCCATCCCACAGGTACCCTTCCCATCCCAGAGGTATCCGCCTTCACCATCAAGACAGCTATCGTTACCGCATCCCAAAGGTATCCCGTTCCCATCCCACAGTGTATGCCTCGCGCCCATCGTCGTCACAGCTATCTTAAACGTCCATCCCACAACGCATAGCAACAGGCTAAAGCATTTTCGTACAAAGTATTTTCCACCACAGACCTTTTATAGAGAAAAAAGTGAATGAAGCAAGTGTGTGACAAAGATAAAAGCTTCTAATTAATAACAAGCCTGTAATAATAACATCGACCCAAGTTCAAGTGTCAAAATAGAGTCCAACAAATATCACAGGCAGCGCTAGTCCTCGTGGCACTCTCTTGGTCACTCGGGATGTAGGTGTGTGACCAGTCTAATAAGATATTAGGGTATCTGAGGGTGAGCTTGGTAGGCACGGTACGGGTCGCTGGCTGCTCAGCGGCTAGCCTTGTGGTTTCTGCGGTGTGTGTTGGATCGGTGACCTGAGCCCTGGATGGGACATACAGGAGGACGGTGCTGTTGCAGGAAGGGTGTGCAGGAGAGCTGAGCTCAGGCCCCTCGTGATGCCTGAGGAGCGTCCTTTCCTCCCACGCCAGTGAGTGGTCGTCAGTCCCAGTACCGGCCACAGTAGAGGACGAGGATGTGCTGAGGCCGCGGGCTTGGCTTTGGGACGAGGAAGGAGGCAGTTGTAGGTGGGGCTTGCCTGGCATGCAGCAGGGGTGGAGAATAAGGTAGGCGTGGGTAGCATCATTGGTGTGGCGTCGGCATACCGCTGTCCCCGTGGCGTTGGCATTATCGTCGTGGTTGGGCATGCGGGTGGCATCATTTGGGGAACTGGTGGCAACAGTGTTAGCCGCGAGTGACTCTGTGTAGCATGCGGGGCGCTGGGATAAGGTGCTGATGTCTCGGTGGGGGAAGCCTGCTTGTACCAGGATGAGTGAGTCCTAGTACGCCGAATGGTAGGGGTGAGCGGGCTGTGGGGAAGCACTTGTGATTGGAGGATAAGTGATCAAGAGCATCACAGTTTTGGGAGTTAGGAGGCAGGCAGTCCCGTGGACTGAGCGCTCGCGGAGCAACCGGTTCTCCTGAGTCTGTGGAGGGTGTTGCTCACAAAGGGCAGTACATGGAGTGGATCTTATGTATACCACCACCTGGTTATATTCGAAGTAGGGGGGAGATTTGCCTTATCTTGTCTGTCAGCCACATCGTCCATTGAGGTGCTGGTTGCACAGACTCACATTGGGAGAACGGCGGTATCGACGCTTAGCGCTTGAAGGGAGGAGAATTCATTGGCGAGGAAAGTAGGTTGATAGAAGGTGACTAGATGCTGGTGCGGGTAGTGATGGATGTCCAGCTGATTCGTCCAACTCAGGGACCATGTGGCTCTGCTGAAGCATTTCCGACCGATTCGTGACTGGATGACTCCCGTTCTGGGTCTATCTGAGGAGCCTATACATAGTGGGTATGGCCGGTGGAGGCGCTAGAGTGGTGTGGATGATGCCGGCATTCGAGCGAATGTCGGATCACCGAGTGTGGATCTGGCGAATGGCTTCCTTTCTCCCGACGCGCACCAGAGGGAGTCCTCAATCGCTCCTCCACGCAAACGACTTAACACACCTGGCCGTAGGGGGTTCTCCGTCCGATAGGCATGAGAGCTCTCGCACGCAGAAACCTGGAGCTGGAAGGACAGGCGACCTCTGAGTCTCCTGCGTGACGAGAGAGAAGTAGGACTGAGCGGACCGTAGCAGTCTGCCAGAAGTAGGGAAGGGTAAGAGTCAAAAGTGGGCTCTACTGGGCTGTCCTCGGTGGCGGGACCTCAACCCTCGCCAGGAAGCTAGCCAACTTGGCCATAAGACATAGTTCTCCTTCTAGCTTCCGTCAGCTTACGCCATATAGGCCTGGCAGATTTGATTTGAGGGTGCAGGCGGTTTCCCCGATATCCGAGGCTGTGCATCGGTGCTTATCAGCCAAGCCGCAGCCGCGAGAGTCAATTCCGATGTTAGTACGGCAGCGCCCAGACTCTCTGCTTCTGCTCTCCAAGCAGCCTGGCTGTTCGAGCTTGGTGTGCCCTCGGTAAGCATGCGGTGTCTGCTGATAGGCCTTCCGCACCGACTCATGATTAGTGGTTTCTCTCTTCAGGCCAACCTGCGAGCAGCCGCATCGCTGCAGTGTGGTCCAGGGTTTTCCTCGCCTCCATGGTCAGGGATCACTGTGCCTCAGCATCGTCCCACGTTAGCTTGCAATAACGCACTCGTTAGCCTCGCGCAGCTTTTGGCAGGACCTGCGAGTGGGCCCTCATATGGAGAGAGGGCGCTTTCCAGGTTTGTGTAGGGGGCACTGCTCCTGTCACGCAGCACCGCCCCAAACATTATCGACGATCATCACACTGCATCAACGCTGTATACGAGAGAAGAGACAGGCATATCGAGCGTAGCATGAGCAGCGACGATCGCATATTAGCCGTTGAGTCGAGGGAGTCAATGGAGTGCAGAGCAGCAGCAGTAATCACCGCTGCAGGATCGTAATCAGTCAGTGATCATAATCATCATCAGTGCACCGAGCAGCAGCAGCCAGCAATAGAATCAGGATCACAGGCAGGACATCGAGCAGAGTATGAGATCACACGAGCGAGCAGGTCAGCAATGGACGCCAGTAAAGCCTACGAGCAGATCAGCAACAGCACCGCAGCAGAGGAACATAGGAACAGCTGGAGCGACTGAGGCGAGGACCCAGGGCAGGGACGGAGCAAGTCCGAGAGAGGCCACACAGCAGGACCAGCAAGTAAGACGCAGCAGACAGGAAGCCGAGCTATCAGAGCGGACAGAGTACACGACAGCAGAAGCAAACCACTGCCGAGAGGAGCAAGACTAACAGCCAGAAGCTCGAGGCAACAGCATGAGAGTGAGCCAAGCAGCAGAAAGATCCAAGCAGAATCAGACTGCGAGTCCATAGAGAGGACATGGGCGCGGGAAGGGTGGCGTGTCCTCTCTTCGCCGCAGGTGAGATGGTGCGCAGGGTTGCCTCGAGACTCTTCTGCTTCGCTTCCCATTGGATTATGATTGGTGCTGCTGGCTGGCAGGAGCTCTGGGCAGGAGGATGGCTGAGCAGGGACAACAAGGGTGCGTGGCAAGGGTAGAGGCAGTCGTGGAGGCAGGGCCTGGGCAGAACGGACTAGTGGCACCAAAGAGCTGGCAAGGAAGCCTGAGCAGGAAAGCCTGTTAGCAGAGGCCTGTTGAGGGAAGAGGACCATAGGGCAGGAAGCGCATTGGCCAGGAAGGCAGAGCACCGAAGGTCTGGCAGACGAGGACTGGCTGGCGAGGAGCGTGGAAAGGCAAGGAGCTGCCAGCAAGGCTGGAAGGGAGGGCACCACAGGCTGGGCAGAGCGCTGGGGTAGGCGAGGGAGGCTGGAAGGCAAGGCTGCCAGCAAGGCTTGCGAAGGGAGGCATGGAAGGCCAGGGCTGCCAGCAAGGCTTGGCAGGGAAGCATGCCCGAGGAGGCTGGGAGGCAAGGCACATAGGAAGAGGGGAGGGCTGCGCCCGGAGCGGAGGGCAGGCTGAGAGGGCACGGACTGCCCAGGAGGCTGGGAGTCGAGGCTGGGAGGCCAGGGCTGGCAGCAAGGGCTTGTGCAGGACAGAGGATTGCAGGCAGAGTCAAGGTATCGAGCAAGGTCGAGTGTTTCCGCAGAGCATGGCTACTGTGCCGACACATGCGAGCTGCGTTCCCATAGTATAGTGTGGGCTTGGCCGCAATGTCATACCGGCCCGACATGAGCATTACGCAACGTATACATGGTCACAGGCCTCGCCGATATACTCTGCTTCTGCGTGACGTGTATGCGAGATGAGAAGAGACTTCTGCATTACGCTCAGCATAGAGTGGACAATACTGGTAGAATGGCGATAGTGCAGGATACTGGGATGGTTAGCCGGGACTGTGTAAGGGGGGTGCCTTCGATTGGACGCGGCGTTGTGGATCGCACTTGCACGATGAGATAGCACAAGAGGTAAGTCGATCGGCCCGACTTCATCCCGCTGTGCACAGATATTAGCTTCGCCTTAGCGACGCCGCACCGTCTGCATGCCAGTTGGTTTCCGTTGTGCCGAGCGTACCGCTTTGGGAGCTAGAGGGTGCCGGTGTGACCCTGGAAGTCGCTAGCAGAATGTGCGGACTATCGCTCGCTGGGCTTTCGTTCCGCGATGGTAGAGACCGGACGATTTGTCGAATGCCGCAGCTAGAGCGGTCCTTCATGGCCCAGTCGCGTCCGTGTGTTAATCCTGCCCTCAATTATCAAAATATTTCAGGGCCCTTTTCAGCAAGACTGCACTAACCGGTCGGATGTAACATTTTTCTCTTCCGTTGTGTCCTTTTTGCATCCGTTGGGCAGTGTGACACGGCCTTTAGCTCATCACCATTACAGGACACTCTCCACTATCTGAGTACAGAAATGGATGTCATTCTCCATTTCTGAACTTTGTGCCCATGTTTTCCAACTTCATTTCATCACTGCTTGTTTCCAACCCAAGGTGCTCGAAATCTTTCAGAATGGATGGTTTTCAGATCTTCATTCCATTATAGTAGCATCCCCAGTCCTGGTTGCCTGCAGTGCCTAGCATGTCCTCTTCCCCCAGTAATTGTTCCATGCCAGTGGTGGGCTGCCACTGGTTCAGCCAGTTCACCTATACCAGTAGTTCTGACTACCAGCTGGGCCCGCTAGAAGCCACGCACATGAAATTGCTGTGTGTTTGAAACCCCGCGCGCACTCACATTTTCAGTTCTGTAGTAGGCGAACCGGTTGTTAAATTATATGAAGCCCACTTCTGTTCCATGCTCATCCTGGGTTGCTAGGGTGTTATGTAATCATCTTTAACCCTGGAAGTTCATACTGCCTTCAATCATCACCTGTCCCACTGGATACTCTTTCATTTTTGCCCACACTGAATAAAACTTGCCTTCACAACAGGGGTGGGATTCAAAATTTTTAACAATGGGTTCTGTGGGTGTGCTTAGTTGGTGGGCATGACTTAGGTGATCATGTGATTGGGTGGGCATGGCTTGGTGGTTATGTTATTGGCTGGGCGTGGCCAACTCAATATCTCTCACATCGAGGCACGCATCTCCTTGCCTGGCCTCAGATTTACTTACATTCCATTCCTAATACATAAATTTCCAGAAAGATTAGACAATTTCTATGTGAATCATCTTCCAGAAAATTTGAAACATTTAATTGCTTAGTTCAGTAGCCAGATTCTATATTGCCACCAAGAAAAAGAACAACTGGTAATAAGAATAACCACTTCTCTTTTATTTATCACTTTAGGTTTATTATACAGATCCTAAAACTATGTTAATTACCTTGCTTTAGGTAACATGTTTTTTTGCTTCTTAGATTGTTATATTTAGACTTACACTTGCATAGTTTATTAACATATCATTATAGTAGTTTTAAGTTACATTTTTATTATAATGATTCCTTGAATATTTTAGTATTCTTTTTTACTGATTTGATTTTACTTTTGTATTGTTTATTTTGTTGGCTATTTTACTGGTCATTGACCAAATAAACATTACTGGTTACTGGTTAAATGGAGCTATTGAGAAAGTAGGAACAAAGAGCAATGTGTTCCCTATTGCTTTGAATTTTATAGCATCAGAGCTTATGATAGATATATAAAGGGTGAAAAGGAATCTATATAAGTATCCAGTGAGATTATGTGTACATGGGGAAGGACACGTGAAGGCACCCATACTGTGCAAACGTCTACGAAATCAAAGATAAGGCTTTAATATTAATAGGGATGAGTGTCTAGAAGAACAAGACAGATGGTTCACATGGGATCAGCCAATGAAGCTGAACAATCGGGAATGTCAAGAACCAGGGGACTGACCAAGAAGATATTGTCATGTTCATAGTCTGGACTCAGAAGTCTAGTCTTATTGCCAATCGACTGGAATTTCTGGAGTTGATTTAAATATGTGAGAGGAAATGGCAAACAAGCTTCTGGAGTCCAGAATTGTCTATGTATCAGTGTCTGTGTAGCATTAATGTGACAGGATCTAAAGCAATTTTAGCTCAAGATTTAGGTTGCGTAATTTGGCACCTCCTCAACTTGACAGACAGCAATACAACATTATAATAACCCCCATTGTGTATTTTCAATTTACAGTGAAAATGCAATGAATAGTGAAAGCACATTTTATGGTAAAAATACTGAAAACCTGACATTCAGACAAATCGGCCATGAACAGCCATGAATAAATAATATCTACATACCATTCAAAAGAGACACCATTCAAGAGCCAAAAAGAAAACAAAAACTAAAAAACCCCAAACCCTCACTACCAATCACCCAGATGAGCAGAGATTAACATCAAGATTAACACTAGACTAACAATCGAGAGGTAAACAATACCCCAGCCAAGGAACTACCAATGCAGACAAACAAGCTAACAGCAATCAATAGCCTAATGAAGGAACCACCAAGCCAACTCCCACCAACATCGACAGGGTGAGCCACTCCCTTCTAGCACTGATGTTACCTAGTTTGGTACTGAAACATCTGCAAGAAAACCACCAAGCTCAGAAAGCACCAAGGAACCTACAATTCAATCCTGAGCTAATATTCCAAATATTCCTTTCTATCTCTTTCTCTTTCCTTCCCTCCGTCCCTCCCCCTCTCTCTCTCCAGAATGCCTTTACCTTATATCCACCTCAAAACCTTTGTGAGCCAGATAAAGATCTCCCAGGTGAAATGACTGACTGATAGGGGGAGGAGAAATGATAAGAATGAAATAAATTCTCTAGCATCAATTCCTAGATAATGTAGCTTTGAAGCATGGTATTGTCAATTCCCAGACAATATAGCTTTGAGGCATGTAATACAGAAATAATTCACCCCAACCACCCAACCACACATATGGCAGTTAAAGAAATAGATCAATTTCACAATATGGCTTTATTAAGAAAAAAATGTAAAGTATTTATTTTTAGGTAGCAATATGTTAAAATATTGGGGGGGAATTGAAAATGCAAGGTTCCTAAAATCATACAGTGCCTTAAAGGAAAATCTACACTTAGGGAAGATCACAAGATAGGATGGATCTGTTGCTGAGAGATCCAAAGAAATATCAAACATACAATAGTTCAGCTTGCAGAGATATGCACATCAGGGACAATACATATCTTAACTAGCACACGGAAAATATGGAATAAACTTAGCAAAGTACTAACTATAGATATTTACCTATGTCTATCAGAATAACAATTCTTTAAACCAGAAATTATTTTGTAATCCAGTTTTCTCTGGACTTGTTTTTTCTCAGTTTAATCTGTACATTAAAGAGATTAATTTCAGTTTTCTCCTTCACTATGACTGAGTACACTCTTTTTGGTATCTTTCTTTTCCATAGGAGGTAGCCTCCCATCTTCCCCAAAATAACAAGTTCATTTCAGAGTTAATATTAAGTGAGATTCAGATGGTGTCTTTCTATCATTTAAATCAGGGCTGTCAAACTCCTGTCCCATGGGCCAGATGCATCACACACTGGCCACACCTATGCCCAGTTTAGTGAAGGGAGAAAATGTCCCGATACCAGAGGTAGTATTCAGCAGGTTCTGACCAGTTCTGGAGAACCGGTAGTGGAAATTTTGAGTAATTCAGAGAACCAGCAAATACCACCTCTGACTGGAGATTTTATAGTATCCTTCCCCTGCCATGCCTACTAAGCCATGGCCACAGAACCAGTAGTAAAAAAAATTTGAATCCCACCACTGCCTGATACATCATGTGATGCTGACATGACAACATGAGTTTGACACCCCTGATTTAGACTAGTAAGTTGTGGGAAAGGACTTCCATCCTTAGATATACTCTTTGGTTGAGTTTAATATATGAAATGAAGCTTGCTCCTCATAATATATCTTCTTTCTTTCTTTTTTTTCTTTGCTGTTTTATTATAGAATCCTTTTCACAAAGAGAAAATAAATATGGGTAAAAAGTGCAGTGAAACTTTATTCCCTAAATTGCTTAGTTCCCTCTTTTCATATTTGCATGGTCAAGGAGAGACATCCTCCTACTTCCAGGTCTGGATATAAAACATTTAATCAAATCTGTCAGTTTGATAGTGGGCAAAGATGAGCAAAGACAACTCAAATTCCGAACCACAGTCAGAAGCAGAAAAGTTTCCTTTCTCAGTTGGGCAGACAAGAGAATGGAATACTCTATTTTGCCTTTACTCTTTGCCCCCCCATCCCCATCGTAGTAGGACACTGTCTCTCTATCATAATAGTTCCAGCCAGTTTAAAAAAACCTATCTCTGAAGAAAGGCTGGAGAATTGGAAGAAAACAGCCATAGTAAAGCATGGAATTAGATGCCAATTAGGATACTTTTATTGATTTATTTTATGGATTGATTTGAGCTGTAATTTTCCCATCCTATTTTATTCTATTGGTATGTCTCTGTGTAATTACTGAATTTAAGACTGTACATTCGAGATATTTCTCCTTTTCCATTTTTCCCATTGTCTTCAACTTGAAATAAATAAATAATAAACTTCCGAGTAGATTTTCTTTAACCCTTATCTATGTAGTAAAATATTTGCATCTTCCTCTGGAACCAGAGAAATAACAAAAACAAACCCCTGAGGAATGGGTATGTTTCTATTCTCTTCCTTTAAAAATTAATGATTAAAGAAGAATTTGAAGGCTGCCTCTCTTCCTTGGTCTCTGCCCTACTGGTAAGATCTGACAGAGTTGGCATGCTTCAAGTCCCTTCAATCAAACTCTTGGGACCTAGAAAGTGTACCTTCTCAGTTAAAACAACATCCCCAAGTATCTGTGGCTTCTCGTATTCCAAAATTCTTTGAAAATCTGACTGTTCACCCAGCATTTGAGACTGGGTGGCTCTGAATCCCCCATTGGTTGTATTTCTTTTTTTATGCATATTGTGTTGTCTGTCTAGGAATTTTTCCTTTTCCCCTTCTGTTTTCTATTCCCTTTAAAATTTGGAGTTAAGTAACCTCTAAAATAGATGTATAACTACATAAATAAAGCAGATGGTGCAGCATATGAAATAGGCTCCCCTTAGGAGTGTGGCAGGAGATCATAGTAAGAATTGTGGAGGAAAAGTTTAGGAATCCCCACTTGAGAAAGCAAGAATGGGCAATCCACTACATTCCTGTGTATGCTAGTGTATGCAGCTGCCTTGTAACATATAATTTCTCTGATGTTGCTCTGTTGCTGCCCAGAATGTCTGATATATATATACTTTGTGAACTTATCTAATTTTTGTTTTGAAATAGACTTCAAAATTTAAATTGTTTTTCACAATAGTGCATCTATTCAGAATTGGCTAGCAACTTAATAATTCAGCTTCATAGTTCTTAAGAAGTTGAGCTAACATCTTAACTAAATTCTCACTTGACAAAAGAACAGTTTTTTCCCGAAAGCCATCACTCTGCTGAACAAATATTTTCCTCAACACTGTTCAACTATTACAAAGTCTGCACTACTATTACTGTTAATCTTCTCATCACTTCTTATCACCCATCCCCCCCACTTGTGATTGTAGGACTATAACTTTGTTGCTTGTATCCTTACTGTTTATATTGACCGTTTCCTAGTATGATTTGATTGCTGATTGTACCCTATGGCTATTATTAAGTGTTGTACTTATGATTCTTGACTCTTGATGAATGTATCTTTTCTTTTATGCACACTGAGAGTATTTATACCAAGACAAATTCCTTGTGTGTCCAATCACACTTGGCGAATAAAGTATTCTATTCTATTCTATTCTATTCTATTCTGCTAGCACCAGAAATGGGAATTATTTCACAATAGGCTCAAGCAACCATTCATTTTCATTAAAAGCCCAACTTTCACTGATTTCCAATTCTCATAACATGGGGAACTTTACCATCCATTTTTGTTCTGAGATTTGATATTGGAAAAGAATTGTTCATGCTAATGGCTCTTAAAGTTCTAGTTTTATACACAATGTAGTCATTATCCACTAAATTTATATACAAAGGTTTTAAGAAGCAGCCACTTATATAAGCTTTATTAGGTCTATACTGCAGCTGGTCCTGGAGTTTAGGGTTTCATGTGTATCCTTCATGATTTGGTGTGATACATTTACCCTTTTATGGAAGCATGCAATAATTCTTATGTTTGCAGAAGCGTACTTAATGAATGGAAAGAGAAATCTATAAAGAGCATTTTAAATCACAACACTGGCTTTACAGCAAATATAGAAATCCACCATCCTTGAAAGGGAATTCGAACTGGGTTTTGTAAAAATAATGACAAGTTACTTGAAGAATGATTTTCCCATTGGCCGGGCTCTTTAAATGTATGAAGGCGAATAGCTGAAGAAAGCACTTGTTAACTATCATGGAGCCTCCACAGCTGATGTGTTCCTTTTGTATTTGGTTTGTTTTCATCAAAGTATAATGTTTCTCCTTCTCTACTTCAAGTAGGTTGGCTTGGTTGTTACTGTGCTAAAAATAAAGCTGCCCAATTTTGTAGTCTGTGCTGCCACTTTTCCTTTAAATAGCAGCCAAGACTCTGGCATTGAGCTGCTGAGATAAGAGGAAATATCATTGGCTAAATCCTCTCCTCAGGTGAACTATGTGTGTAACTGAGACCCAGCAGTGCTACTTTAGCAGCACAAAAGACTCTGGAGAGTTTGTCTGAGATCTGACTGTGTGTTAGCAAGCTGCTAAGTTAAAGAAATCCTATTTCTGATGGTAAATGCTATATGATGTGTAATTAATAGATTTACTGGAGTTGGAAGTAGCCAAAGCTGAAATCCAAGTATTTAAACAATCTGGTTCTGAACAGTATCCTCTGAACTGTTTAATTATAAGGTCATTACCTGAGAGACCAAGGGCATGTGTGTTTGTGATTTTGTTTTTAAAGCAGGCAGGAATCTGAAAATCAGAATTCTTCTCCAGTAGAGCAACTGCACATCAGATTAATGGAACCATGCCACCTGTAGCACTGTACAAAACAGCTTGGAAGAGGAGTTCAGTAAAAGAATACCTGTTTCTGTGACAGTGACCACATGTATATGCCCTTTGTAGCATATATTAAGGCTTTTGAAAGATACTCTGTACATATGCTAAAGAGGACTCAACCAATGGAGACTATGGATGATAAATATTGATAAAATTAGGTACTATTACACATAGTAAATACCATGCATTTCCTCTGTGATTAAAGCCCCCCCCAGACCTTTTTTACATGCATTGCTTATGTGACACACATTAAAAAGAGTTGAGGCTTTGATCATGCAGTTGCAGCCTCCCTCTTTAACCTTCTTGACCCTGATTTGGGGATCCTCCCTCCCTCTCCCCAAGAAGGAGGCTACCTTATCCCCAACATAACTAAGATTCAGTTGGCAGCCCTATCAGTTTCTGTAGATGGATTTTTATTTGTCTTGGGCTTCCTTAGGCCAGCCCAATTTTAAGACAATGCCAAATTAGAATAATCCAGCTCTAGTTTTCCATTCTGCAGCCCATTCATGTAAGTCCACTTCAAAGCAAACTATGCCACATGTTTATTGCTAAATGGTCATACTCTTTGCCTTAAAGATGAGATTGGATCATACATACCTTGGATTCCAAATAGTTTTGGAGCCTATGCAGCCATTTGTGCCATCCCAGGTATTCAAAAATCATGGCTTTTACACAGAAACTTTTGCTAGTCAAGTAACAATAGAACTCTCTTCTTGATTAGCTTCTTTATATCAGAGAAGCAACTTTTTATTACCACTCCCTCCCTTACATTTTGTCACATTTCTACAAGAATCTTCTCTGGAGTATATAAGGGATCCAAAGCTCATTGTGAGGAACAATCACGGCAAATTTTAATAGCTGCAGTTACACTGTCACCATCTGTGTTCTCCCACAGAATGAACATATTTTACAATGGCATCTGGAAAGAATAAGAGAGAAGTAGTTAAAGTCATGATGCAAAGAAGATATACTGTAGATAGATAGATAGATATAGATATAGATATAGATTTTTAGATATTAGCAGCAATACATTCCTGATTAGGCTTGCTTAGAAATCCACCTGAATTTAATTCTAGTTACACAGAAATAATCTGGCCCAAGCTTATGTCTTGAGTACCCAGGCAAAAGCAAATTGCAGGAAATAAAATAGTTCATGTAATTAACATAGCCAAACAAATGATATACAAAACTAATGCTTGGGGACCTCAGAGACCTTTCCAATTTGGTGATTCTATTATTCTAAGATTGGATTGGACAAGTGAGAAGCTGCCACAATGGTCAAAGTGGTTTGTCTGCCCTATGGTGATAAGTTTCCATAGAAACCAAATAGTTGTTCCTCAAAAGCCGCCCAGTATCTGAAAGGAGGATATATTTCTTTCCCCTCCCTACTGAGGATGTTCTAATCCAGTGTCTGGGAGTGAACAATAGCCAGCAGATTGAGGCAGACTGATATAGAGATTTTATTTTATTTTTAAAGACCTCTGGGCATTTTAGGATTCCAACAGAGATCAAATTTCCTGGAGATTTAATACATGAGAAGGTTCTGCAGTGTCTATTAGCATGTCTACATTGTAATATATGAGATTTGCATGTATATTTGCAAATAAAAATGCATATTAGAAAATATTGCTAACTTTTAGTGAATTTTAACAAAAAGGACAAATGACTTTGTCCCTGGAATCTGAAAAATTGGACTGATTGTGTTTGGGTATACATATGTTTGCATGAATATAGCCACTTGTTTACATCTAAGAAAGTGTATACATGTATGTTTGTGTATGAAAAACAGTGTGATCACCTAACTTGAGACCAGTTAATCTGCTTCTGAGGTAGTAGAATGTAAACATGTTATATCAAACAGCGGGGAAAGGCTACAGCTGGTAGTGGTGTGGTATGGCTATCAGGATCCCTAATTGTGTTTCTTGGCTTGGTACCTCAACTGGGGACAGAGTCCAGAATAGTCATGAATTCATGGTTTCCATGATATCACAACACATATGTATGAACATATGTTAGTTGTTATCTGTGTCTCAGAGCCATTGTTCATGTAATCTGGATATTGAGAACATTATCCACAGCCCTTTGCTATGAGCATATCACTTCCTCATCCAAATGGTATTGACTGTCATCTGGGATCTCTACTGAGCACATACACCCAATTTGGGAGGTATATGCCAGGAATCTAACATTCACACAGCTTCCTGTCTAGAGAATCTCTGCCAGATAGGCAATTCTGTCTGGGCTGCTACCAACAAGAGGCTTTCTGCACATTTGATGTGTTTGTTTCGGAATGGCCTTTCTAAGCTGGCTGACCCTGGAAAGTTCCTTGGTTTACTTGGGGAAGACCAGGAGATGAAGCAGAAGAAGTGACATCTGAAGAAAAATGAAAAGTGATGACTGAACATGAATATGAGAAGTCTTTACATCTTGCTTATGTGACTTCAGGATAGGCTCAAGCTGTCTTGTTTAGAGGGACAAATTCCAAGATGGGGAAGAGCCTTAAGGTTAATCACCTCCCTTGCCATTGTGACCAGTTTTGCAGAGCATTTTGGCAATAAAATAACTCATATCGCCAGAGTCTTTACTTTTCCTGGGCAGAGACAGATGTGGCGATTTGGCCTTGTTATCTGGAATTCCTTTTTCTTTGTGTCTCTGATCAAGTGGGTAAGTTTCTTTCTATAATGACCTCTGTCACTGATGAATTTGATCCATATTCCATCTAAATTCCACTGGGAGGATGAGTAGCACGTGTTTAAATGGACTTGAAAGGTTGTCTGTGCCTCACTTTGGGAGAATGGCACCAGAACTCAGAAAATGGCTTGCAAAATGCCCTCCCTAAACCCAGTTGCCTTAGACAACAATACTGCCATCACCATCTTTCCTTTGAGAGAAAGGTTGTGCACCAAATGGTAGTGGATTGTTTATGGAATTTTCTAGTTTATCTGGCTGTTTTTGGTCAGAATTCTGACCTTCGCATGGATGGACTCAACTGGTCATTCTTGTGGGATTCCATTTAGACATGGATTGTGGGGACTTGGAGTATGTTGATCCTGGTCCAGTTCAACTTCCCAGTTGTCTTGAGTACAATTAAACATACATTTCTGGACTACCTGGATTGGAAACATTGTTTTTGCAGTGGTTCCACTCTTTCATGCACAGGTGGTTCTAATAAGAGAACCAGAGAAGATAACTTTGATTTAAACCACAAATTCAAAATATGTAACAATGATTCTCTAATCTCCAGAATAATTCTGGTAATAATCATCCTAAGAGGAAGGATTTCTAATGTATTTCTAAGTATCTTTACTAAACTACAATGCATAGAATTCTTTAAAGAACTATCACAATTAATTAGAATTATTATAAAATTGAATTAATCATAATAAAAATGAATTAAACATTTATAATATAGCTATAACCACAGGAATCATGAATAGAAAGACTTTTTTTTAAAAAAAAAACATCTAATTAAATGGATTTTCTTTTCACAGATGCATATTTCTTTTCAGGTAGAAAACATAATACATTGATTCTTATTTCAGAAAACTGGCCACAAAGGAGAAATTAATCTATAACATCTTTCTTAAGAAAAAGAAGATCATGAGTCAAAATTTGAAGTCTGTCAATCTACACCAACAATTTCATTCCCATAGAGTCAAAAGCATATTTTGGAAGTGTAATTTCAACATAGCTACATATTATCAAATTATATAATTCTGATCTAATTTCAGAGGAAAATAGTTTCATGAGACAAAGAATATGTCAAGGATAGAGTATCCTTCCACAGTGGCTCACAGGTGATTGTAGTTAAGAATATACTGCTAGCATAGAGAACTGACAGTAAAATGACTTAAAAGACAGCAGAATAATTACTTTTAAATCAACTTCTTTGAAGACCTATAATATTGTTACTATCTTCTTCCATTTTAGGAGCAGACCAATTAAGATGAACTCTTTAAGGAATTCTCCGTAACAATAAAATGCTCTTATCAGGAATAACTGACTACTAGTACTATCATACTGATATTCCTGTTTTGAATATTCACTATTTCAACAAACCACTATATTCTTCCACAAAAACAGACAAGAAAAATGGTTCCATGTAGGAATATATTCCCTCCCTTTCCAAAAGTCATGCTATATCTTCTATTGCCTACCCTTCCTCTACAAGACAATGCCTTCTCATTAAATGACACTTAACAGATACGGTATGGCATCAATACATTAAATCCCAGAATTCTTTAGCCAGCAGTTGAAATCCAAACATCTTAAAAATATCAACTTTGAGAACCACTGGTATAGATGTTTTATAAGAACTGTTTCTTAGTCCAATGACATGGATAGAGACTGAGTTGAAGAAATACAGTTTCTGTACAACCTTTAAAGATAAACTTAAACAAATTTGCAGTCCAGAAAATTAAATTATAATGCATCCATGCCCTGATCATGTATAGAATAAACAGGAAGCTGGAATAAAAAATCAGTAGTAAATAAATTGCCATAAGATTCCTTTGGGTTAAGGGAATATATGCTATAATAATAGTGTTTGGAGCTACACTTATAGACATATATAACAGACCTTTAGGGAAATTTTATTAATTTATCAGTAAAGTTGCATTTGTTCTCTTATTCTGTAAAGCAACAGACATATGTAAAGTATAATAGTAATAATGGAAATCATCATAAGATCAGTAATAAAAGTTTAAACATTCTTACAAGTAATTTATTCATAAGGTGTCATTCAAGTCAGTCATACAAATGTAAAAACTGACATACATCCTTTCCTATTATATGCAAGGCTATGAATCCAGTACTATCATACTTTAAACTGTGATTACACATAAAATAAAACCTTGAAGTTAACTGTATAGCATAGAAAAAGGCAATTAGGAGATGCTGAACATTGGAGCAGTGACGCATAAGTGATGATTTGCCATTCTAAAGGAGGATAAAGAACACAGCTGTCACCAACATCAAGTACCTGATCTTACTATCTCTCCATGAATTATCCAACCCCTAGGAAACTGAAGAAGTAAAAAGTCTTTAAATTGTAGTCAGATATCATAATACCTAAAACAAACAAAATATAGAAACTTTAATCCATAGATAAAAATCTTTCTGAAAGTTTCCAGTACATGTTATTTTGAGGTTAAGGCATAGGCTTCCTCTCTGGAACCAATCACATAGATACACAAATAAGCAGAGAAAATCTATATGTTAACAACTATGGAATGTTTGAACAAAGATTCTCTCCAACTTTACCCCATCAATCATCACAGAAGAGAAAAAGAGATATATATTTTCAATACACTCTTCAGAGAAATTGTGAAACACTCTCTTTTAAAAACTTATGGCATCAGAAGAAAAAAATAAATATTGAGTTATCTTAAGATGCACTTAGCTTATAAATTAAAAATACTGTATACCCAATATCCTGCAAATTTTGGGGCCCATTTATTTTGACATTAACACTCTATCAGAGCTTAGCAGTCAGTGTATATAAACAGTATTGGTTAGCCAAAGTCATCTGTCACCATTAAGATTAGAGGCGAGCAAATCTGTCAATTATAGTTTCTCAGTTTTGCAAAAATGTTAATTGCCATATACAAAATTTGAACATTGTTTACACTAACCATTATTTCTTTTGATGTACATTTCTCAAACCATAAGCATTATTATTATATGCAGCATTTTGGAAATTTTTGTATTTTATTTTGATGAACCTATGTATTGGTTTACAAAGTTTTCTCTAAAGTATTTTAAAATTATTATTGGTAAAAGTATTGTTGGTAAAATTTGAAAATTAAGAGACCACATTCTGAATCATTTTGTATCAGTTTGTTTATTAAATTTTGCCAAGAAAGCTGCAAGGAGATGTCCAAGCAGTCACTGAGAACAGCCCTGACTCAAAGATGCTTTAGAGAGAGAGATTTGAAAATTCAAAACTATCTAAATGTAAACTAAATAAATTTCTTTCCCTCCCTGTCCACACACCTATAAACACACACACAGACAAGAAGGTACACACAAATACACTACCTTTTATACAAGTAGGAATGGTACTGAGCCAATTATTTAACTATAATGTTTGTTTTGGGCCATTGGCTTACTGTTGCATCAATATTCTCAAGATGGAAGACTGGTAGCAGGTTCCTCATCCTGCCTGTCTAAGCTGGAAATTACATTCTGCTAACTGCCCAGTAGTAATTCCTCACTGACAGCTGTTTCATTAGTGAATGAGAGCTGGCATAAAATAAATTTTAATTAAACTAAGAACTGAAAAAATACAATTTCAAATGCAGATTGTTCCCATATGGAATGTTTTTGTCCCCTGAACAGCAGTTTCAGCACAGTTCCCATTTAGTGTAAATAGAAGCACAAACAGATGATGATGTTAACTGGAACAAAAAGTTCATCAAAGAGCTTGAAAGACTCCTAGAAGATAAAGACTATTACAATGCACCAGTTACTGAACATGTTTACTTGACAACTTCCTTAATGGATTTCATACAACAAGAGCAGGGGTGGGATTTAACTGGTGTTACTACTGGTTCAGTGATTACGTTCTGACTATGCCAGACGTGTGCTGTGCGCACATGTAAAAAAAAACCTTAAGCTGTGCCGCCCGGACAGCTGACAAGTACTGCGTGCGGGTGCGCAGTGTTTGGAAAGCCTCTTTTTTCCTGCTTTTTCAACCTCAGCTGTGCCACGCAAAGCAGCTGAGGTTGAAAAAGCAGGAAATAAAGGACAGGTAAGAGCCCGGGTAGGCGGGTGGGCCAAACAGCAGCAAACACAGAACCAGTTTGGTTCTATAGAGCTGGGTAGAACCAGTAGCATCCCACTCCTGGACAAGAGAGAAAAAAGGGAATAATAATACTAAAATTGGCATCTATAAGCTAAGATCAGCCTGTATAATGCCACTGACTGAACGGTTTTCATGAGTAAAACTGGCTTTGAAACAATTAGTCGGAATAAACCTTACGTTCTAACAACAAGAAAATGTTTATCTTTTTTTTTTAACCTAGAAAACCTTTTTTTTTTTACTTTTTTTACTTAGGTACTTCAAGTAACAAAGTGCAAGCAACTGGCTAGCAATTTTTGTAAACCTGTTTACAAAATAAAATTGGAAGCTGTCATGTAAGCCTAAAATGGGATTTCCTAAACAGTAGTTCTTAAGATTTTCAGGCAGATGAGACTTTTACATGACCTGCATTTTGAACCTTATAAATGGAAATTAAAATTGTATGGCATAAGAAGTATGGCATATGATAAGTTCCTGAGATAAATGCAAAATCTGAGACATGAGAGTGCTGTGGACTGCATTTGTTGTGGAGCAGCGGAATAACCTGAGGCAAACACAGAACGAACTTCAGCTTTTTACTTTATTGTAATAATAAAGGGTTGCTGCGGCTGCCACACTAACAAGGCAGCCAGCTGGTGGACAACAGCTGATTCTGTTTGACAGCTCCCTTTTATAGCCGGCTGTCAAATGGCATCAGCCAATAGGAACAGTCTGTGTTCCCGCTGGAAACGCGGACCGGAGTGAAGACTTCAGCTCAGTCTTTTCCGAACGCCACAGCATTAACTTTTGTAACAATTCAGAAAATCAGTTTGGTTGGGAAAGAAAATGTCACAACCAGAAGGGAACCATTGGCAACACACACACACATGCACACACACACACGCACACATATATATATACACAGACATTTATCTTGCAAATATTGAAGAAATAAGACCAAATCCAAGCTTGTTGTTATTTATCCCATTTCATCTATAATATGATTTCTGTACTGCCTTTCAGGATAGATATTACCCCAAGGCAACTTGTAAAACATAAATGTATTTCACAGACAAAAGTATAACATAAACCAACAATAAGAGCAGCAGCAGCAGCAGTATTTTAAACTGACCACTGAGCTACCAGGAATACATTTTTCTCTAAGTGAAAAAAAGAGTTTTGCCTTTTGCAAGTAAAAAAAAATCAGGGCCAATCTAATTTCCTCAGGGTCAAAATCCTGCAGTTGGAATATGTCTTAGCAATTAATTAGCAAAGGTGTCTCAATAAGTGGACTGAATAAAGCTCAAATGATTCAGAGCAGATCAGGATAGGCTTGAGAGCTGTACAACATATATATAAACCATACAAAGAGCACTCCCATGCACAAAAAATGGCTGAAAAGCAACCTTTCTTTGTTGCACTTGGTTGCTAGGCAACATGCACAAAAGATCAGCTAATTAGGTCTGTGGTGTGGGTGGCCAATATAATACTTATTTAAAGACTCCACCAATAAATTAATTAGTAGTTTACATTTTAAGTTGATCCATTGCCAGCACCAATCATTTGATAATTTTGGTGGCAAAACATACAGGAAAGGTAATCTTTCATGTATATTTCCCCAATCATTCACATTTTTTATAAATTTCCTCCTCTGAGGGAGATGGGCAGTTTAAAAATATGAAATGTAAATAAATAAAACAAATAAATGAGATCCAGGATTCTTGAATTATACGCAGAATTAAACTGACAACTAATGTAATTGATGACAACTAATGTAATTGATGTAAGAGTAGTGTATCATGGTCACTGAAGCAACATCCAAAAAATAATTTGTTTGCTGCATTCTGCATTGCTTGCAATTTCCTTACACTCTTCAAGAGAGCTCTTTGTAAAACACACTGTAGTAATTTAAAGACCAAACCACACACTTCCTTAGACAAATCTGCCTTCTCCAAAATGGCACACTACTTAAAAAGGGACAAATGTTCATCCAACATCAATGACTTGCTTAGAAGTATCATCTTAACTAAGCCTTTTGTGAACTGAGCACCAAACATATATACTGTATATGCTCCTAAAAGCATTTCTCTAAGACCATTTTCAATTTGACATAGTAAAAGGGAATGTTCTGTTTACAGAAACTAGTGTGTTTGGCTTCAGTTCAATTGAAATTCACTTAATGGATTTAGGGATAAAGTCCTGTTTAGAGTACAAGAGTCAATTCTTAATTACTAGACAGGAAACATATACTAAGAAGTAATTACTTGAATTGAAGGACAGAAATTAAAAAATCATTCCATACCTCTGTACTTCCTCAGCAACAAACATGATCATCAATGACAGATGGTCTCAGAGAAAAATGATTGCCGTAATGATGTGCAGACAGAAGAGGTTTTATTCCCATGCTTTTCTCTCCCGAGGGAGGAACAAAATGGCTCAAGCTTTCAAAACTTCCTAGCATGGAGCAGTTATGCCTTCCCTTTGTTTCCTTAGACTACCTGCTACAGCACATTAAACATAGCCCCGCCCAAACCCCCCAAGAACCTAGAACAGGCTAGAACATCTTCTGGGGTTTCTCAAGGTCCACAACATCAAATATTTTAACATTTCTCAGTTTTAATGTCAAATAGAACATAGGTGTCCTCAATCTCAGCCCACAATTGAGTCCTAAATTCCTGTTGTTAAATGAGACATTTGTTAAGTGAGTTTTGCCCCATTTTATGACCTTTCTTACCACAGTTGTTAAGTGAATCATTGCAGTTGATAAATTATTAACAGAATAATGAATAAAACATAATATCTCACTGTAAATTACCAGACTAATCTTGCTATCATTGCTTTCTGATAAAAAGCTTCCTGAGATAACAAGCAGAGAGATATCTTAGGAGAAAGCCTATATATATGATTCTTATATATGTATGTGTTCACTTTAGTTTTATTATACCACAAATATGTATGACATACAAATTTCAAATCATGGGCCTCCAAATTTAATTGCTTCTTATTTTCCATTCTTTCATCTAAACCAAACAGCAAGTGTCCAAACATAGACCCAATTCTCTTCTCTCTTTAGCATTCTTCAACAATTTATATTTAATTCTTTTTTTCCTTTGTCATATAAATTTAGAAATATTTTGTCATTGCTTAAATGGAACATTTGTCATCACTATTTGTTACTTCCGGAATAAAAACAATATATCAGGTAAAACATTAATCTTAATTACAGAAATTCTTCCCAGCAAATTAACTGTAATTTGTCCCATCTGAATAAATATTTTAATACATTTTTAAGAATATAAAGGGGTCCCCATTATGGTTTCATATTCCTTTGTATTTTTTGACACCCATGTCATATATCAACAATACATCATTTTATAAAAGTTCTGTCTTAAATTAAGACACTAAATAAATTTATCACCAGGTTCCCCTATTTTCTTCATAACATTTTTCTGAGTCTGAAGCTGCAACTGATTTATCCAAACTATTTCTCTGAAAAATCTCTGAAATAGATACCTTTAGATGGAATTTTTTCCAGTTCTGTTTGGAGATACGGGAAATTACACTGGTATTTTTGACAGGCAAATCAATTCCTGTGCCATACTGCTACATCCTCTCACTTAATTTAGGAGTAGAAAGGCAGTATTTCTTTGCAAATTATTTAACCAACCTTTAAACCTGATAGAATCTATAGTTGGGGGGGGGGCTTCAGTCAGCAATCAATATTGCATCTAAATGCTGTATGTAAAATTCTTTATCACCAGTTAGTAGGAAAGTCTGCTATTTGAAGTTTTCAAACAAAAATTTCAAGAGATGAAGAAGAATGAGCTTTTTCTGTTACTGTACCTTCAGTAAAGATAGACAATTTAGAATCATTTATCTGCAAACTTTGAATACTGCGTTATTTAAACTCCAGAAGTGAAGAGTAAAGAAGGCAAGGAAAAATGAATCTACAGCCTTGGATTTTATGCAAACTGCTGAGATCAAAAGATACCAGGATGAATGTTTTGTTCTATGATCAAAAGATTAAACAGAAGCTGCACCTGTCAGCATAACAAGTTCAGTTTTGTATAAACAAAATCTAAAATGTAACAGGCATAGTATGAGAGACGGGACTCTGAAACAACAAAGCATAATTGCAGAAAGTGTATTTAGAGCAAGGATTAAATGCTAATGCCAAATGATAAAATTCTAATGTTCTTTCATTAGATCTTTCCTAAGCAATTGTTCCATGAGCAGCACATATGTGAAAGTTAAATGGGATGCAAGAGGGCTTGTTTATATGTCAGAAACAAATAAACAATGCACTACACTCATTGTTGAGATGAAATTGAATGGGTTGTTCCTATACTATTGGACTCATATATATTAATTAAATCAGATAAAAGGCTTATCAAATTATACTTGTACATCAGTTCTAATGTCTATGCAAGTACAGAGGCTCCCCTCCCTGAGAAACATTGTTTATAAAGCCAGCACGGTGTAGTAGTTAAAGTAGTGGACTAGAATTTGGGAGAATCAGGTTCAAATCTACATTTAACCATGACACCTAGGTTACTCTGAGCCAGGCATTCCTTGTAATTTAATCTAATAAATTTGTCATGAGGACTAATCTGGAGAAGTGAGATTTAATCTTGAGTCTTGGATAAAAGTCAGGATATAAATATAAATATTTAAAAAATAGCAAAAAATAAACACATCAGGGAATGACTGTGAAGATAAAGGTGACAAACATAGTTCTTCCATGTTATATTATATTCTTGACTCCTCCTAATTAACATTTTATTTAAAAAAACAAAACAAGGGAATTTTCAGGAAAAAGACTAGGTTAGGTTAGGTTAAGTTAGGTTAGGTTAGTTTCCCACCAATTTGCAGGTGAGAACTCATTAAGTTTTAGCTAAAATATTGTTTAAAAAGGTTATAAGACTTAGACAATTTTTAAATTTTAAGATTTGGGAGCTTTGTGCCTTTGCACAAGTATGTATCAAAGTAATCAGCTGATTCTTGAGCTGTATGTTTTTGTTCAGTTGGACAACAAGTCACTAATACTTGATCCAAAATGTGCAATTTGCCAATGTATCACATGCTCTGAATCTGCTACTTGAAAATGGAAGCAATTTTGATTGAATTCACTAGTGCTTACTCCCCCTTAAACATTTCTATTCTTCTTTTCCACTTTCATGCAAAGTCCTGAGGACACTGTACCACCACCTAGTTACAGGTGATTTTCAGCTTTAGAGCTGTATATCAGCTTAAGCGTAGAACAGGCCAAACTGGAGGGCATGCTCAAAAGTGGCCAGAAGGAAATTCTAAGGATACAGAGTAGTATGCATCAAGCCGATCTCTCTGTTTTACAATTGAGAATTGCAACCACTTTTAAGGACACACTGCATTCCCTTGCCTTTGTTATTCTGCTCTTGTTTATCAGTTTTATTATATGGAGAGTTTCTCCCCCAACTTCTGTGCCAAAGATAATTGCAGCCCACTTATCCAATGCAGACCTGCAGACTCTGTTGAGACTTCTCACTATAACTGTGCCATTAATCGAATCTTCCTATCTACAATGTCATCTTCTATTTTTTTCCTTTTTAGAAAGCTTTTGCATTATTAACAAATTTGTTCCATAATTAATCCATACTGGATTTCTTGTTATTGTTATTATTGTTTTAGAAAGATAAAGAAAACAAACTTATTAAAAAAAACAATAACTGACTAAGGGTAACATATTCATCACTGCACAGAAAGCAATTAGGGACAAATGTTATAAATAGAAAATATCTATTTGCTGAATCTAATTCTCCATCTTATCTCCTGTGCCTTTTAACTATGCATGGAATACAGCCACCTGTATTTTTGAAATGAAATACAAAACTATATAATATGATAAATCTTGTGCTAAAGCAGTAGTTTAATTCTGCTTTGAGTGGACTGCAGACAATCAATGCTTCACTGGCAGTGAAAGCCTGCTGTATGGAACCAAATCCAGACAGTTTTCATTCTGGAATTGATAATCTAGCATTGTAGTCATTCAATCATCTCTACTGTTTTATGCATGGAAGTGGCAGACATCATGTAGGGCTAGGGTGCAGTGCAATTGCCGTACACAAACTTCACAGCCCTGGTGCAGTAGCTTTTAGCCAATCCTCAAATTTAAGAGAAAATCCAATATGTTCAGCTTGTCTCCTTCTCTTACACTGATAATGTCCCAATTTACAGATACTCATAGTCATAGAAATGAGTAGTGGTATTGGGAATCTGAAAGTTCTAGGCACTGACCTGTCAAGGAAATATCTCTAGTATTAGGTTAAGTTCAAAAGTTGGCTCAGGAGATTTTAGGATCATCACAGCTGGGAACAGGGGTAAGTGGATATGTTAAATTTAACTTTTCTCAGCTTCTTGCTAAACTTTAATTGGGAGGAAAATGCCCTAAAGTTTACTGTGTATTGAGATGTAAATTTTCCAGAAACACATTTTGTTTGCAATTATGTCTAATTTACAAGTGCTGCAAAAGCATGTTTTATTATAATTTATTTTATATCTATATCTCTACATCTATATCTCTACCTAACTACCATATCTATTTTGAAGATCAACTATGGTTACTTCAGGTTTTCATATAAAAATGCAAAAATAAGTTTATATTCAAACATCAACTTCCTTTCAGTACAATTTCTAGATAGAAGTTGGAAATTTGTTGGTTTCTTAATTCCAGTTAGGAGATGGGACGTTACACAGATGCTAGTCATGCACATTGAACAAGACTTGTGCCTTTGGGCAACCCTACATATTATGTTGTTCCAGAATTCTAAGCTGTTCCTAGTATAACATTCATCCGCATGAAATAAGGGTCTGATGGGATATCCATCAATGAAATGCCTCATGAGATACCTGCTTCTTTGCAAACAATTTGATGTGGCTTCTCTGTCTGATCCCTATTTCAAAATAACTAACTTTCATATCTCTTACACTGCTCATCACAAAGTAAGATTTTGTCTGCATGTTTGTACAAAAAGTGACACTGTCTTGATTTTTAACTGTCCCACATGGATTCCCTTCTATAAATTTAATGTCTAAAATGTCTAAAATTCAAAAGATGTACACAAACTAAGAAACTACATTGTACCATTCTTTGTCTTTAATATTATGAGCTTTTATTTCTGTACTCTCTTTATCTTACATTGATTTATACTTGTCTTTGTTTTTAATCAAATTTCTGTAGTCTCTCTGTGTCTGTGCATGTATGTAGGTGGAGGGGGTGTGGGTGTGCACTGGTGTTCCCTTTTCATTTCTATCTCCGGTCCTCTACCAGAGTTTGAGGGTTCTGAACAGTAGCTGACATGTTCTTAGCTCTGCACTAGCAGCATTGCCCTGCCTTCACAGAAGCAGCAGCATATAGAGAGAGATTCAAATCATCACTATCTAGACAACACCCTCTCTATGGCCTACAGCCAGCTCATCAAAGACCAAAATCCAAGAAAAGCTTCCTTAGGTCGACAGAAAATTTTGAAGAATTTGAAAGCAGAGAGGATCTATGGAAAGTCACAAAGAAACAACACTGGATGGAACCAATAGAGGATCTAGCACCTGGGTTTGACAAAAGCTGGGGAAATCGTCGAATAGACTGTGCTCAAGTACAATAAGATCCAGAGACACTCAACAAATGGGGCTATCCAGCAGCTTCTGTTCTTTGTGACTGTGGTGACACACAGACAACACACATGTATATCTGCCTCTTGTGTCTCTATCAGTGGACACTTGAGACCTCAAGGCAATATGATAGAACACAATGAATGTTGTTAGTTTCTGGGCACGATCTGTTTAATCTGTATATATTTTAATCTTATATTTTATAATTTGTATTTTACATCATCTGATATGCCTTATTTTAATTCTGATGCTTCTGACATGAATAAACAAACAAAATGAACACTGCACTCTTCTGGACAGACAACAGAACACAAATAAACAAACAAACAAACAAACTTATTAAGCTCAATGCAATATGATGATCCTTGGGTAGCTTTCATCATATTGATTTTTTCTAAATACATTGGGCATCAAATTCCTAAATTTCCAGCTAGCATATTCTTCTTCATCAAACTAAAGAAGTCAGCTTAATAGTATCGAAAGGTAGCTTATTTTGAAGGGGCTTATGGAAGAGGTTCCCTTAGATTATTTCAATCAACATTTATATTCCTCATGCTAGTTAGAATATGGTAATAGAATACTAAACAATAAAGGTTAACAGATTTTAAACAAAATCTTTTTTCTATGAGCACTCCAGCTAAATAGCATATCAAATGTGCCAGCAATATAACATTAGTATTTGTTTATGATAGGAAGCGTCATTACTTGTGGTCCATCATGTAATGATTTCTGAGCATTTAGCAAATAAATTATGCATTTTAAATTAAAGAGAGTGCTCTGTATTTTTGGAATATCACAAATGTATCTAGAAATCATAAACAAATATGGTTCTGTCCAAGACCTTTCTAATATGAACTTTCTTGATGAATACATATCTTAATTAAACACAAGTAATTAAACTAAAAGCCCTATCAAATATAACTTGTCACTCACTATACAACATTTAATTCAATTTGTTTTCCTCTGTCTGGTCACTTCCATCCCCTAATAATTCCATTCACAGAAGATCAAGTTTCAGTTACTCAGAAAGCAGACAATGGTCAATCAACTAATTGACACAACAAAGACTTTTAATAAAATGCTACCAAATGCAAGTCTATAGAAATATTCCTACTACATGGGTTTCTTATATTAAACCATGTTTCTCAGAAAATAAGGCCGGGCCTTATTTTCTTTTGAGCCCCGAAAAAACAGCTGGGCCGTCTTTTGGGAGGTGACTTAATTTCTTCCCCCCATGCACCTATACCTAGAGCACCCTGTGGGTAGCCATGCCTTGCCACCAGCCACTCCTAATGACCAATCATGGTGGAGTGTGGAGGGCTCCCTACCTCTGCCAAATGTCTTTGCTGAAGACCCAAGTATGCTGCTGGCTGCAGGCCGGGTCAGCGGGCGGGTGGCAGCAGCGTGGATATCGGCCTCAGGGTGCTTTACATCATGAGACCAACGCTGCTGCTTCCTCTGCTGCCATTGCTTTCCATTCTGCCTGTGCTGCTGCCACATTTGGAGTGCTGCGCATTCCTCCACTGGCAGCATTTCAGCCGCTTCTAGGGTGGGAGAGCCACCTCCGTAGCTCTCACCAGCACTGGCGCCTCTCTCACCAGTGCCATCTCCAACAACAGCAGCAGCAGCGGCGGGACAAACCCCGCCAATGATAACTGTCTGCCCTCCCACAGGGGCATTGCTTTGCTTCCCACCCCAGAGCTTTGGGTCATGGTCTCATCCCCTGTATGGTTGGGCACTCTCCTCTTGCTCCTGCTGCCTGAAACCCCCCTAGACCTTTTCCCCCTGCTGCTGCTGTTGTTGGAGATGGCACTGGCAAGAGAGGTGCCAGCACCAGCGGGAACCATGGAAACTACAGAGGTGGCTCCCCGCCCTAGAAGTGGCTGAAACACTGCTGGTGGAGGAATGAGCGGCAAACCAAATGTAGCAGCGGCACAGGCAGAATGGAAAGCAGCAGCGGCAGAGGAAACAGCAGAGGCAGGCACTGAAGTTCTCACGATGTAAAGCTCCTCTAGGCCAACATCCATGCCACCACCGCCTGCCTGCTGACCTGGCCTGCAGCCAGCACCATACCCAGGTCTGCAGCAAAGGTGCTTGGTAGGGGTAGGGAGCCTTCTGCGCTCCACCATGATCGGCAGTTAGGAGTGTCTGGTGGCAAGGCGTGGCTGGCCGCAGGGTGCTCCTCATGGCAATTCCCCCCCCCCATTTTCATGTTTTAAAATAGGCCTAAATTTGGGGGGAGGGGCTTAATTTCACCTTATGCCTAGAAAACATGCTGGGACTTCCTATTGGGGGGCCGTATTGTTGGAGAAACATGGTATGTATATATCAGCATTTCCTAGCATAAGAAAACTTTGTGGAAACCATCTTAGAAAATAACCTGAATGATTAATAAATTTAGACTTCAGTTAAAGCAAAAACTATTGGAATATTAGAAACATTCTTCTCACATTATTGTATTGTATTGTATTAAACTACACTATGTACACAATACTATACTGGATGGTTGTACAGTCAGCCAGATGAATTTGACATTTTTGTCCACCTATCAAGTCCTTCCCAAAGACCTGAGATAGGCAGATCTGGATGTTTGATGATGTTACAGATGTCATTGCAGAATGTAAACTGTTCCAAGTAAAACTGCCTTTTACAATTGATTGATGATGAATTTTTCAAAGCCAATGGTTTTTAAATGGTGCTCCAATTGTTTTGGGTTTACTCAAGGCTCCTATTACTTTTGGTAGTATCTTTGCTTTCTTTTGCCACAATTATTATATTTCTATTTGATCTATATAAGATCTTGGTGTTTTGTTATCTCCTCTAGTTCTTTCTCTTCTCTTCTGCTGTCTCCATGTAGTATATTATTTATCATTTTATAACACACATACATAATGCACTCATATACACATGCACATACAGAGAGAGAGAGAGAGAGGGAGGGAGGGAGGGAGGGAGAGAGAGAGAGAGATGTGGATAGATAGACAAAGAGGAGGATGCCACTCAGATGTCATCAAAATTAACAATGTCCATGCCAGATGTTGGGGAACAAAGACAATCTGATGATAAGTGGGCTACTGAAACAATCCATATATAGACAAGACAAGAGAACTTAGAATGGATGGAATGCTACTGCAACAGGAGACCTAATGAGAGAGGAATATGAAACATTTGAGGAAACTATGGGTGGACAGAAAACTTACTTCCAAATTGAAAAATAGCTAATTACTGTTTGTTTGTTTGTTTGTAAAATATTTCAACATAGTGAAGAGGAAGCTGCTCTCACAACTTGAAAACAGCTGAACTATACATTACATTCCAGACTTAAGAAGACCTGGGAGAACAAATGGATGTGCAGCCAATACCTGAAGCTATAACTGTATTGCCAACTTCTCCATTACAAAGCACAGCAATTGATATGAGGCATAGGATTATGGATCAGCTAGCTACAGCTGATCAATTAACAAGATGCAGTGGAGATATACCATCAGATAGTATGCTAGTAAATACCAACAGACCCTGCTTACCACCATAACTCAAACCAATAAAGTGGTATATGCTACAGCCACTGTAATCCTTGAAATGCTTGGCTACACAATTAAGAACAGCAATAAATACTTTTGGAATGCTATTTCTTTGGAGAGTTAAAGTAGCCATTCATTTGCAAGGCTCACATGGTAGCTTCAGAAATTGTCACAGCAAAATACCAACCTTCAAATCACATTCACTGTTGAAGACCACACAGCTTGATTGCTGTTGAGTTTCTACAGAGTCATGATTAGTTCAGTGATCTGCACAACTGAATTTATCATAATGTTTTTTATGTAGGAAGTGTCTTGGTGGACCTCGAGATAAAAAAAATAACAAAAAACTAAATAAATAAATACCTAAACAAGATAAGCAACCAGTTTATAGGATTACTTGTACAAATTACAAACTGATCCTATATTGCTGTTTTTCCTCCCAGGAAAAAATATCTGCAGACACAAATGAATCAGTAAAATGGTAATAACATGAACCTTCCTGACACGATTCTGAAAGTTAAATTTGCTAGGGCAGTAAAAATTTTGGATTCTTAAAATATCGTATAAGCTCCTATTTTTTATTTTCTGATTTGTGTAGTCTGTGATGCAAACATATCTCTGTAGAACAAAGAAGGTTGGAACAGATTATTCTAATTCAATTAAACTGACATAGTTCAGAGATCTCAAGTTAATCATTCATTTCAGAAACAAACAGTGGTTGCAGTCCATGAAATGAAACTATTATATCTCACATACAGCATTTCTTAGCATCAAGTATCATTCAACTTAACTGAGTCTTGTAGAATACAAGAGCTATGTAAGCATATAATACAAAACAAAGTAATCACTATTAAGTTGAAGATTTGGTTTGTTGTAAAAGTCTAGATAGTCAATTTCAGATTACATCTTCCTAGAAAAATGTTTCATGGAAGGATTTTCTGGGAAGCTTCTTATAACAAGTTATGTATATGTACCATTTCTACAAAGAAACAAATCTCACTTTATTCTGGGAGCAAAAAACAATTAGGAGCAGTTGCTATGAACTCTGATGACAAGGCAGTGACATTGAGGAAGTAGAAAACAGATATTTTTCTGTTCCAGGAATGAACAAATTAGAGTCATTCCTATCCCACTACAGTGCTACAGCCATTTATCCACTTCCCTTCTTGCAGCAATTTTAAGGGGTTAATAAACATGCCGTTGCCTCAGATAAATTTAGATCTTTCCAAATTTCCATTTCTAAATCATTTTCAAAGCATCACCCAGGATTTTAAGGTGGCATGTGAGGGACTGTCCTCTGATTTTTCTTCCTGTATGGAGTTATGAAAATGATGTTGTAGAAGACATTCAGTAGTCATTTGGACCACAACAAGTGCAGAAGAACTAACTATTAAGCCCATTGGCTTCTCCTGACTCCATTGGGCATCAGAGCAGGGGGTGAAGAGAATATAATCAGCAGATTTCCAAAATTCTGCTATTACATTTTATCTCAATAATGTTTCTTTCTAGTCTTTCCATGGAGTTTGTAGGGTTAAAAAATAATCCCATGAAATTGATAAAAAATAATCCCATGAAATAGATTGGGCTCTGTGTTCAAGAGTGTGCTTAGACCTCTGTTTTCTCTGTCCCAGGACAGCATTTAAACTACAATCCACTTCCTTAAATTGAAATCTGATTTTTTTTTCCTATTTGGGACAAAGATTTGATGGAAGATTAATTTATAGCAGAAGGAAAATCTGGACCGAGGCTTGCACTTGGCTGAATGTTAGACAAAGGTGGAGCCAGTAAAAAAAAAAAAACCTAAATTAGTTTAATTTTGTTGACATTGACATCTGGTAACAGTAAATGTAGTACATATGATTAATTTCCAGTCTGATCTGCAATATTTCTTCTGTGTCAATCAAATATTATGATGTAGTTATAACTTTTGAAGGATGTAGCAGAGGAAGTTCTTCATTTGTACAGCTCTAATACAGAATGTTTTAGTTTGGAGGGTTTTTTAAATTATACTTTCTTAATGCATACAAACACCACAAAAATTAGAAAGCCAAGAAAGAAAACCGCACACGGTTAATAATTAAAGGGTATCAGCTTTAATTAGTGGGAGTCCTATTTCATCCTCTCTGGATGGACATTAGCCTTGATTTCATTAACTCTACATAGACATTAGCTTTCTTTTTATCTCTTTCCATTACATTAATGTGGGAAATTTCCATGTAGCAAAGGGTACACTGGAAAAAAAAATGTTTGGCTTGAGGGCTAAGGAGAGAGTGGTTAGAGCCAAAATGTTCACACCAATTTTTGGCAGGATTTTGAAGTTAAATAAGGCATTTACTTCCATTAATTATATGAAGGCTAAGTATCTGGAATATGCTCTACATATCAATGAAACCTGCATAAAACTGGAGTCGGCCCTACCACCAACTTGTTATCTTTTTTTTTAAGGTTTTCCTATGAAGATTTTTTTTTATGTGAATGCAGAGCCAAAATATAAAATAAAAAAAAGTCAAAATATAAAAATCCCAACAAAACTAAGAGGAGGAAATGAAATATGCAATCTCTAAAGAAAGCTAGGTGGAGAATGCTGGTGCAATGCATCAGAAGCATTACAGTGTAAAATAAAATTTGTTTAACTGAACTTTTTAATGTAGAGGCAAGGGGACCATTTTGCAGCTATGGATATAATCCCAGGTGCATAATACCATGATTTTATTATTTTTAAAAGCCAGAAAACATGTCCCCATTATTCAATACTGACTTTGAGTTTTAGGGAACTCTCCAAGAGAGGTTAAAGCAAGGGTCATCAAACTTGGCAAGTTTAAGACTTGTGGACTTCAACTCCCAGCATTCCTAACATGACTGGAGAAGGAATTCTGGGAGTAAAAGTGCATAAGTTTTAAAGCTGTCAAGTTTGAAGACCCCTGGGTTAAAGCCACACAGTCTATGTCCTCCCTTAGTGATCTGCAGCTAACCATGATGAAGCCAAATGCCAAAATGTGTGTTGTGTCATCATGTTGCAAGTTCTGACTGTTTGCATTTGGGTTATAATATCGTATGCAAATACAGAAATACATCCTTGGGTTGTCTATGGAGATTCTCAGTCATTCAAATCATGGTTGTCCCAAAGATGCTTTTTTTAAGAGGCAACTGGACTTTCTGGTTTTTCTTTGAAGATATTTCACTTCTCATCCAAGAAGCTTCTTCAGAGCTGAAGTCCAGTTGCTGCTTGAAAAAAAAAAGCACCTTTGGGACATCCTTAGGTTATGATGTCAGCTGAGACCAGAATTTCCATCCCTGCGTGATGTGTTGTAAAGTGGAAAATCATGTGATTACATTGCTTAGTGATGGCAATTTCAGCAATCCGCATTATGCAAGGCCCCTAGGGGTTGCTAAGTAAGAACTTCACATCATTGTGAGATAGGAAGAGGGGAGAATCCAGAAGTGTTTGCTTATGCCACTGTAACCATGTCCCAAGCAGGTCAGCAGGTAAGAGCTACAGGTAGGTGTTCCATAGTATGAGAGAATCGTAGCAAAAATTTTGAGTAGTTCAGAGAACCAGTAGTGGAAAATTTGAGTAGTTTGGAGAACTGGCAAATACCACATCTGACTGGCCCCACCCCCATCTATTCTCTGCCTCCCGAATCCCAGCTGATTGGCTGGGTCTTCTTTTGTTGTCCTGCACAGGAGAACTGAGCTGGAAAGCAAGTTAGTGGGGTGGGGAGGGAATGGGATTTTGCAATAACCTTCCCTTGGAGTTGGAAGGGAATGGAGATTTTGCAGTATCCTTCCCCTGCCATGCCCACCAAGCCATGCCATGCCCACCAAACCACGCCCACAGAACCAGTAGTAAAAAAAATTTAATCCCACCACTGCTGGGGAGAATATGTGGTGGGAGAAGTGGCTTGCAATAGGAACTTATGACCTCCTGCCAGCTTCCCCGTCGATTTTGCATGTGGAAAGCCAGTAGGGAAGGATGCAAATGGCAATTACAGTACTTGATCACAGGATTCTGCAATCTTCATAGTTGAAAACTGATTGCCAAGTGTTTGAATTGAAAGCATATGACTGTAGAAATACTGCAAAGGTCCCAACACTCAAGATCAGTTGTATGTTCCTTTTATTCATTGTCATTGTAACTTGTGACGAAGGAAAAATTACATTACTAAGGGGTGTAGCTTACAATGTGACATAAGAACATGTATTGTCACTTATTCCTCCTTGCTACTCCCCCATTTGTCCTCCCAGAGTTTTATTACTTTTGCATGCTTAAAAATGTTACAGTTTATAATACTTTGTGGTGGTAAATTTTTATCTTAGAGACATGCAAGAATTAGCCTCATATTTTATCTCAGAATATTTTCATTTTCTACTACAATATTTATGTTCTGCCAGATAAAATCAGAAATAGTATCACTGTTCATCTTCCCTCTCTAATTCTATAATTTAAACAAACATTTGAGACATAGTTGTCATACATGCAGAGAGAAGTTGAGCTCTTGGGTGATATTTTTTAATACATGAGAGTTCCCTACATTATTTCTTAATTTCAGTCTATCAAGCTGTCTGCAAACCTTCACAAATCAAGTGTCATGTGCTTTTATTTTAGGGTGGTTATAGCTACTTGATTTCTGAAACCTGGATTTCTCAAATCAAAGGATGAGTTTTTAAATCCATTTTCAATTTGTGGCAAATATCAGTTCTTAAGCCCCACAAAAAGATATATTCAGGGAAGTTTTAATTTATAAGTGTGAACTCTGCCTTTGAGGACATATATAAATAACATGCATAAAAGAGGATTCAAGACAATTCAGGCTAAAGTGATAAATTCTCCACTTCACTTGTCATATCTGCCAGTCTAAATCCAGATCTAGTTATCTACTGTCTGTTTTGGTGTGGAAACTTGGACTAGTGTGATGTTGCAGAAAAGGAAAGAGAATGTTAATTTCATAATGTTTCTGGGTGCACAGTTTATTCACACTCCAACACCTTTTATTTCTTCAGGCAAGACTTGGGAATACTTAGAAGGGCTTAGTTTCTCAAATATGATATATATGTTGGGTCTTGCTAGAAAGCTGCATATTCAAGTGCTTGGTTTTCTCTGCCACGCCCTTTCTTATTTTACTCTTTTCTGCAATCTATTCAGTGATTCCTTCTGTTCCTGCAGGAATAGGGTAGGGTACGCTAGTCTAGTCTAGTCTAGTCTAGGATAGAACAGAACAGAACAGAACAGAACAGAACAGAACAGAACAGAACAGAATAGAACAGAACAGAATAGAATAGAATAGAATAGAATAGAATAGAATAGAATTCTTTATTGGCCAAGTGTGATTGGACACACAAGGAATTTGTCTCCAATGTATAAGGTCTCAGTGTACATTCAAGCAATAAGAGATAAATCATATTCATAGTCATTATAAAAATGCATTCATCATAAATCAGTTTCACAAATAATGGCCTGGACACTGCATTGCAAAGCAACAGTTTTTCCTCAGATCACTTCCTTGCATCCCAATACACAGAAACTCATGTAATGATTTCCTGTCATTTTGAGGTGAGAAACAGAAACACACATATATGTCTATGGAGATTTTCAGTCACCAGGTCATGGTTGTCCCAAAGTGCTTTTTTAAAAAGACAGCTTTTTAAAGACAGGTCTTTGTTTTTCCTTGTAGATGTCTTACTTCTCATCCAAGAAGTTTCTTCAGTTCTCTTCAGTTCATTTCATACACACAAATCATATCTAAAACAGAGCCACATAACTTAGTTTCCTATAAGCCAACTTCTCCTATCTCAAAACCTAAACATATTAGAAAGCATAGCTCCTCACTCCCCCGCCTCCCATTTCACATCATCCCAGACTTGCTGGCTGTTGACATTTGCTAAGGCTTTCAGCAATCAGCAAATTTCCTACCCATATTCATTAGATCTAAAGGCCCTGTCACACTGCCCAACGGATGCAAAACGATTGTACAAAGGACACAGCGGACGAGAAAAATGTTCCATCAATTGTTATCCGCTTTCAAAAGGGGCAAAAATTTGCATAAACAGAGCAGATAACACGGAAAGGAACAGATGGGGGGAGGAAGCAGAGCGGATGGAAAGCAGATGCGGAATAGAAGCCTAGCGGATGGAAGCGGATGGAAGCGGATGGCACATCCGCTAGGTTTCCGGGGGACCTCAGCAAAGCGGACGCGGAACGGAAAGAGTGGCTTCAGGGAGGATGCCGAGCGGATGAAGCGGATTCACAGTGGATACACAGCGGAGGAAGCGGATGCAGAGCAGGAGCCTAGCGGATACCTAGCGGATGCCTAGCGTTCACTGCACATGTGGGGGGGATGTATTGCATCAGCCCCGCAGATATAAAGGGAAGCAGCTCCCCGTGCCAAGGTGCAGGTCACCATTCAGAGGAAAGACTTGCATCCAGACAACTCGGTGCCCTTGTCCCACCTGCCCTGCCGTTGACTGGCCTGCCTGCCAGCCTTTGCTGCCTGCCTTGCTGGCCTGCCATCCCTCGCCAGCCCCTCCCTGCCAGCCTTGCTGAGTATGCCAGCCTTGGGTGCTCTGCCTGCGCCTCCTTGGTGCTTGCCTTCTGCCAGCCTTCCTGCCAGCCTAGTCGCCGCCTGCCTGCCAGCCTACCTGCTGCAAGCCTCCCTGCCAGCACAGCGAAACACCCACCAACCATGGGAAGAAGAGAAAGCCTTTAGCCATCTGGCTGCCAGCCGCTGGCCAAGAGGACAGGCCACCCCTCCCACCCCGTATGGCCTACTCGTGCTTCTGCCTGGGCTGTCTGTTAGCCACGGGACTTGCTCTTTAGTGGCTGGGGCTTCTGTGCTTCTGTTCTTCTGGAGGAGCTGATTGCATGCTGCTTAGGCTGGTGGTGTTCTGCTCGTGCTTTTACTCTGGCTGTGTGCCTTCATCTGACGGTGTTGCTTCTGCTCGTGATGTACTCTGCTGCAGGCTGCTCCTGGCGGTGGTTGCTGCTGCTGGTGCTTACCTCTGTTGCTGAGCGCTCCTCCGTCCTGCTGGCTGCTGGTCCTGCTCGTGCTACCTGGTCTTGCTCGTCCTGCTCGTGCCCTCCTGGTCTTGCTCATGCCTGCCGGGTCCGCATGCTGGTGCTACCCTGAGTCGCTGCCTAGTGTGGTCCTGTTGTGCTTGCTGGCACTGCGTCGGTCGGCTTTACTCTGCTGGTGATCCTGCGCTCGCTGGTCCTGCTGGCTTGCTGCTGATGATGATGAATTTGATCCTGTGTGTTGTTCGCTTGCTGCTAATGTGCTGATCGATGATGAATTGATGATGATGATATTGTGGTGGCGCTTGCTGCTGATGATGATGATGATGATTCCTGCTCGAGTGCTGCTTTGCTGCTGTGCTGGTGTGGAGGAAGGCAGCCCCTACAACCCTGGAAGCCTCTGATGAGGGCCCATCTGTCCTGCAAAGGAGGAAGAGGGCACTATGCGGGAACGGGAGAGGAGGCTAAACTCCAGTTGAGGAGGAACACGGGATGATGGGCTTGGTGGTGGCCTGAGGAGCGACGCACTATCTTGTCCGGCGAGAGGAACACTGGCGCGGAGAAACCCCCTGGGACAGCTGTTTTTAACCTTGGTGGAGATGTGATGATCTCCCTGGTTCACCGTTGCGATGAAAGGTGACGGCAGGTTGCTACCCACTAGCCCTACGGGCCGCATCCAGCGCCCTGAGCGGCTCCGACCTCCACAGGAAGCATAGAGCCAAGACAGGGGGGCGAGGCCACACTGTTTCCTGCTGGGGATCAGGGGACACCCATCCGGAGCGCATAGATCTTCTCTCTCAGCTGGTCACCACCGACTCCTCCATCCTACAACCACAGAAGCCTTCCTCACCTATGTCAACCAGACCCTCGACGGACAATGGAGGAACCCGCGTACATGGTGGTGAGTAGGACCGGTGTACCTCACCACGCGCTGCTTCACAACCTCTATGACCCAGAGGAACTGCCTCCCACCCAGTCCAGGTCTGCTTCCCTCACCCCAGTGATTTGTCCCTCCATTTACCAAGACGCTTTCACGGCCTCACCTACAGGGGCTACGGGCTACCGAGGAGTGTGTCCAGCAGCACAGGCAAGCAGCCGCTTCCCAGTCCTAGGCACAAGAGTCATCGGGACGCGCACTGTTGCCACCTGGTTCACTGATGTCGCCACCGTACTACCCAAAGAACACTGAATGCCACCAACGCCCACCCGTAAATGCCACACGATGCCACACACGCCACATCTGCCACCCACGCCAGTTTCAACCCAGCTGCAGACCAGGACAGCCCCACATAAACTGCCTCCTGCTCACAACAACAAACCCCCACAGCCAACCCCGGCCTCAGTACATCTGTCGTCTCTGGTTATTTGGGGCTGACACCCATGGCTGGAGGGAAGGAGGCTCCTCTAACCATCACGGAGCTGAGCCAGCTATCCGACGAGCTTCCTCAAGCCACCATCCATCACTGTGTCCTCTCGGGGCAGGCACTCCCCAATGATGCTTCAGACAGCCACTCCAGCACTAGCCACCTCCACCAGACCTGGACCTTCACCCCTTTAGACTGGGGGACCTGCGAGGAACGGATAAGGGAGTGCCAGAGGACTGGGTGTGTTACCTGGTAGACTTTATTTGGACCACTGACTGGGTCATTTTTCTTTTTACAGCGTTGTTATTAATAAGTTTATCTTTCTTCACACACTTGCTTCATTTATTTTTTTCAATAAAGTCTTGATGGAAACTTTTTAGAAATGGTTTAAGCTTTGCATGCCTGTGTGATGGGTTAGATAGCAGTGGGAGATAGCGGCAGGAATACCATTTGGGCTATGGGTAAGACGATCAGCAGTGCGGAGGGCAGGGATACCTTTGGGATGGAGTTAAGATAGTTAGTGGGATGGTTATCAGATAGCTGACTGGGATAGATAAACTCCAGTGCAAGCATTAGTGGGACTGTATGGTCCACCCTCCAGGTGCCACCCTATGCCCTTCATTATCAATAACCAATGTAAGCATTAGATCCACACATCTCCAACATATACACACAATCTTTATTCAACGCCCTGGTTCATTGTAGGCGCGCAGCCCAAGCTCACATGGCCCAAATCTCATCCGTGTGATGAAGGACAGGCTGAGGAAGCATCCCATTAATATCTATCATTCATGTCGTTGCCCACTCACCGCTCCAGCTGGGGAGTTGCACCATGTTTCAGCAGATTGCGCGCTGCGTTCTTTCCCTTCATGTGATGCGCCTCTGTTGGGGCCTCCTTGACACATCCTCCAATGTCCATCAAAGTTTCAGCCCTTGCCTCCCCTTCCCAGGCTCATGTCCCCATGCCTTGTTGGAGGTCCACGAGCCTTGTTCTGCAACATGCCAGGTAGCGGGTAGCTGCGCATTGGATCTGTAACAAGATGCAGCAAGCTTTCACCGAATCCTCCTCACTGATATACATGAGGCGATGGCTGCATGGTTCGCGTCGAGCGCAAGTACTGGAACCCTCGTTAGGCCAAGGATGCCAACAGGCGTTTCACACCCGCCTTGCCCTGGGTGACAGCCTAGATTAGTTGAGATCCTCTTTTCTACGGGTGAGGCATCTCGGAGGCTGTAGGGGTTCATGACGCGGTAGGTTTGCTGAGGCAGAAGGCATCATCCCCATGATGAAGTAGGGCAACATCGTTGCATGTCGTTGGGCAGGTGGTTTGGCATCTGGGAAACCCATGCATGAGGTTCGTCCAGCCCCTTCAATATGAACCGGTGACTGGCATTGTATACCTGGCATCGTGAAGAGTGAGCCGTTTGCCCTGAAGATCGCTGTACATGAATTTTGTCTAGTCAGCATCGACCATGGCGAAGAGCGGCACTCCATTGTGAACGAAGCCCTTTTGTTTTCTTTTTTTGTGTTAGCTTGAAATAAGTGACCCGACTTGGCTGGCGCTTTGCAGGCCAATGTTCTCATATATGGCTCCAACCGGTGTGGGGGAAGTCCCCTCTGATACCACTGTCTGCAACTTTCTCCATCACCCCTTCTTCCAGTGCAAGAGGGGCACTGGGGAGCCTCCTCCAGTATTCTTCGAATGTACTGGCCTGCACCATTCTCTGACCGCATAATGCTCTGATGGCCTGTTGTGTGAGCCACGTTCAGGCCGTACTGCATTGCTCTGCTACGGTGGTCCCTAGAGCTTATTCTCTCTCTTAACCAGCACGTCCCAGGGCTGCGGCCTGTGAGGGTTGGTTTTTCGGTGCTCAGACGCTCCACAACTTTGTCAAACATAGGTGTGGAGGCATTCCTCATGAAGTTCTGTTCGAGAGTCTCTCGTTTCCTGAGCTCCATATCAGCTTGTTGTAGTCTCATACTCTTGCTCTTCTCCCGATCCATCTCTTGACCCCAGACGCTTCTTGGCCGCCTCCTTTTAGTAAAGTTCACCAGAGCTGTTAGATGGACTTCGCACTGTTCGCAGAACGATGTGGTACCAAAAGGAGTTTGTTTATGATCCATGGTGGACATGACTGGATGCTGTGGAAGAGCAAGAAGCAGATGAAGGCTGCATCACTAGCGGGCGGGTTCGTGATGATGGTGCTCCCCCTTTTCATGCCAATATAGGTTTTCACTCATCGTGTCCCTCTGCATCCTCTAGGTATGCTCGTTCAGACATCTTAATACTCCGGTAGGTCACCTCTGCGACGTTTTTCCATTTTAAATGCTTTCTTTGGGTGCCTGCATCCGCTTTTCATCCTTTCTCCGTCCGGGCGGTTAACTGAACACTGCGCATCACGTTCCGCCTCGTTCCGCCTTTCCTTGCCCTGTGTCCGTTTACCGACTGCGAACAGCGATGGCAATTTGCCGGGTATTGCACAGCTGATTATGCCCTAGCAGATATAGCGGAATGCATAGACGGACTGCACGAAACGGATGTTCACCCGGTATGCCTAGCGGATGCAACGATGGCCGCATTTGGATTACATTTATTCGCTCAAAGTTTGAGAGCTTCAGAAACCTTTGAGTGGATTTGAAATGTCAATAGACGGATGCTGGACGGATAGAGAGGAAGCAAAACAGAGGCAGTGAGTACAGAACGGAAGCATTGCGTTAACCAATGGATAGTAAGTTTTTTTTCTCTGTTTTACATCCTCTTTCCATCCGTTGGTGCAGTGTGACAGGGGCTTAAGGCTTCAAACATTCATAGTCATAGTAAACTGCCAAACACTGACATATACTAGTGTGAGCTAAGAAAAGATGAAATATGGTGAGTTATAATTCACTCTATGAAAAACATCTCGCCTTTCAAAGATCCTGTCTGTAACATAACATTTCTGCATGATATGGTTTTGAAAAAATATTGTTGAATGAATGCAAAATCTTCTGGAGCATTCTTCCATTCTAAGTATAGTTTCTTAATAGTTAGTTTTTCTTTCGCTTAATAAGTAAAATGCATTTGCAGAATAGATCTGGATTTAGACTGGTGGGTATGATAACTGAAAGGGAATAATTTATTACTTTAACCCCAATGGCCTGCAATCCCCTTTTATACAAGGAATGAACTGTATTCCAGCCCCACTGAAAATAGATTTAAGCATTCATAGTTGCTTCCATTGATTTATATAAGCGGTTCTTGTATGTGGCATTATTTATCTGGATTTCCCCCAGCTTTGGTTTAGATTAGTGCTAAATAAGAAATGGATAAGCAAATATTCCTATATAATCTGATTTTGTTTCCAGGGAACAATGAATCATTGACTTGGTTTAATTCAGTGTCAACATTGTACTCACATTAATGCTTGCCAAAATCAATATCATCAGTGTAAGCCAGATATTCATTCAAAGATGAAATTCATCTAAAAATTATCCTAAGACAATCTTGAAATCAAATGTTGGGAGCTTCTTAAAGTCCACCCAAAGGCCCAGGTGAGATTCACACACATACCCATTCTCCTCTTTCTTAGAGAATAAACCAAGCTTCCAAACCTCTTGAAACAGACACAAAACTCAATTTCATGCTCCTTTTTGTATTCTATTCCACATCTTATACTATTTTACATTTTCTATATAGTTTTT
>BHFT01023580.1:0-53976 GCA_004320025.1 Laticauda laticaudata | reverse complement strand
GCGGGAAAATTTGAACCCTCAGAGAAAGGTACTTTCAGCCTTTCTACAGTGTATCTACACTAGTAGCAGAGACAGCACATTTTGCTCTAATTGCAATTTCAATACCTTTTTTCATGGATTGTAGTATTGGATTGTAACCAAGGTATGAATAGTCATTGCCATGTCTGACCGATTCAGAAAAAGTTCTAGTTATTGAAGTAGTTGTGGTTTTACCCTTGCAAATCCAATTGTAACTGGGGAGGGAGAATGATCTATTCCAGAGACAAAATCTGTTTTTTTATGATGGAATGTAACCCAATTAATAGACTTCATCTTAAACCCAAGAAACAATTTTCTCATCACTAACAAAACCTGTGTCTTGTCTGAAGTTAATTGTTAGTTCTGATTCATTAAGTTTATGATTCAATATTAGGTAACAGTCAAGGATATTGATTGCTTCCTTGAAGTTAGGTGGTCTGTAAAGTAACACTGGATGTCATCAGCATAGTGGTGGTACCCCATTCCAAAACTTTGAATAATGGTACTGAAGGTAAAATAAGGTCTCCAAGACCCAAGCTTGCCAATTGGGCCTGAAGGATACCACGATATCATAATCTGCCAAAAAGACCAGGGAAGTAACAAAGTTACATTTCCTCTATCTATTATCCAAAGAAGGTAATCTGCTAAACCAACTGAACAAACCTTCTGAAAAGTGATATATTTTTGATGAAATCCCATTTGATAGACATGCAAACAATAAATTTCATATGTAAACCTATAATGCTATCCTTTTCACTTTTGCATCTAAGCCCAGAATATTTCAAATCAGTCTAAAATCAGAAAGAACTGTCATGGGATTACTTCAATAAAATACTGTAACTATTTTCTTTAAGGTGGCAGGAATACATGCTGCACTCAAGAAGATTATCTTCCTTAATTGTTCTAACTTAGTTAATTTAGGCAGCCAGGAAAGCCATGATTAGAGAAAGCAGGTGGTATACCTCAACTTTTCACACACTTTGTCCAGTTCTTTGATATCTAGAGTTGAAGAGAATTCACATGAAGTTGACAAATGGTTATGAAGGCTACCTCCCTATGACCTGTTTCAATTCTGGAGGTCAAACTGAGGCAAATGTAATTAACTTTGCCTCAACCAAATGATAAACATTGTTTGGAGAGGATCTCTGATGTCCCAGCTAGTCTCCCATAATATTTTGAGGAGATAATATGCAGAGCAGACAAAGCATGGCTAGCTTTTCTGTTTAGATGCAGTGGAGACAGAGAAGTTAGCCCTCCTTCCTGAATATGCTACCATTGAATACTATTTCAAAGGGACTTTAATGAGGACTCCATTCTGTGTTTGAACATTGATGTATCCTGAGAGTTCATCCATTTATGCATCAGAAATTCTCCAAATATATTTAGAAAAATGCCTAGCTCTATTGAAGCCTGTAGATTAGTCCATTTTAATGAATCATCCAGTTCTGCAGAATTTTATAACAGCTACCAGTCTAAGACTAAAGAAATAACCCTCCATCTGGAATAAATGAATTATAGAGAGCTCTGCCACTTTCAGATCATTGGCTCCAGCTAAATAGATTACCAGATCTAGTGTACAGCCTGCTTACTGTATGTACACCCACCAATTAGTCATCATGATAAACAATGAAATCTTGAGCCACTTGTGACTGGATAATTTCAGCATGGTCAGTCTCTCAGGACAAATATATGCTACTGCCCAACAGAAATTATTCTGGCCAGCTTAGAAAGAACAATATAGCATTTCTACAATATGCAAATAACGTTCTGGTTACAACAACAGCATCAGTTCTGGCATACTGTGGACAGTTTTTGATCAATGAAATGATATTTTGATAGACCTATGTTTCTCAACCTCAGAAACTTTAAGACATGTTGACCGGTTGTGGAATTCTGGGAGTTGAGGTCCACACATCTTAAAGTTGCTAAGGATGAAAAACATTGCTATAGCTCCTTTCTGCCTCAGATAGTAACTGGGTAAAGAGAAGTAAGAAAGATTAACTTCCTTCCCCCTCCTGTCTCAACCAGGTGTTCACAACACATGCCAGGACAGCACTTTCATCTAAGATTACATCCTGGATAATTGGCATTTTAATAGCAATTGGCTTGGCATTAAAAAGCAAGATCTTTATGTTAGAAACTCACTGACAATGTTCATGATTTCCCTTCAATGCTGAAAGGATTCAATGCGGCCTCATACCATATCTTCCCATGCCAGTTATTACATCAGTCTTCTTTCTTCATTTCCCCCCATCTCTTTGACACAATTCATATGACCGAGCCATAATTGACAAATCAGTAAATTAAAACAATGCTTTCCCCATTAAAATCCCTACTCTCTCCCTGTACTCGTACATAAGGACAAGCAGGTGAGGTTCTAAAAGGTTTTCAGAAGAACAACTCCCCATGGGTTGACAAAGCAGTGGTTATCTTCCCAACTTTTCTCTAAATGAATGAGGATTTCTGAAACTAGACTTGGCTGAATAATGTTAAATTTTCACTATTCTGAGGAGACTGTCAATTACAAATAGAACATGAGGCACTTGTACACATGTTTTCAATGTGTTTGGCAGATTCAAAGTGAAATAATGCAGAAATAGTCATACCCCTGGAAAATGGCACACCAGAATCTAATGAACCACTTTGTGTCCCATCTGTATCCCTTTCTAAAACTTCATTTGTGGATCTATTTTGCCCAGTTCCCGAACAAAATGGTGCTTTAATTAGAACGTTTAAGGATATATTCCTCAAAATATGCATTCCTAGTCAAATTTCTTCAGATTTGCTTCCATTAAAATTTTAATTTTAGAATATTAGATACAAAAGCAAAAGTAGCATTTTCTGTTTTAAGGAGCCAGGGTTACATTTAGGGCCAAAAAACAAAAACAAAACATTTTTCTATGAAGTTCTCCCCAATTATCCACTTAAAATTAAAAATCAATTTGCATAACTTATGTGTTATTGCTACGCCAACACCTTTTTTTCTAACAAAAGAAAAGAAAAACATTTGAAAAATATATAACTTCAAGGGTCTTTCGGTGACTGATTATTTTATACATGCAGGGTAAGATGAATAAATCCTGACAGTATACTGTGCATCATTTTGCAAAATGGAGATAAATTCAATGTAAGAATCTGAAAAGATGGGTGGAGACATAGACAACACTATTTGCTTGTAGATCCTTTGTTCTAGAGACCTCCCTAGCAGACCAGATTGGCTTCATATCAGATATCTCCTGTCATACTGATAAACTAGAGTTAATTAAGAATTTCTTTGCCAGGTTTGGAAAGTAATTTCTTACTGTTGACAGATTACCTAATATTGTAAAAAAAAAAGTGTGCCTCTCAAAACAATTCACTTTATTAGATCATAGTCAACTTTCTCTTTGCTCATTTGTGGAATGACACAAGATGGTTTCATTTTCAATTTAAGTTTGCAGTTAAGCACTATGATCTCTGATTAAATTTAACTACTGCTTAACGAAAAAATCCATTCAGCATTACTAAATCTACTTGTTAAAAAGTCAATGTTAGTGCTAATTGTGCATGTCCAGGTTCAACATGAATTCAAACAAGCATTTCAAATCATCTCCTGAGAGTTAAATTGGAGGAAGAACACTTGCTTCCAAACATTATCATATGGGTCCCAGAAGTTTTCCAAAATTGCCAAAATGTAACTTTAATTTGAGAGAAGATATTGTATGCATAATTGTACTATACACATACACACACACACTTCAATTTTCATTTTACAATTTTCCTATTTTCAACCTGAAAAGGTTGCCTACTATAAAACTATGCTTTAGTATTCTGTATGAACATAGCCAGTGATTCCTGGTAATCATTTATCTGCTCTTAATATTTCCTTACAATGCAGCCCTGGTTGAAATGTCTTGGATCTGGGATGAGTTTGAATCCTATGGTTGGCTTTTTCCAAGATCTCAGCCCACCTCTTGAAGTTTAGCTCCCTGCTGTTGAGCAATAAAAGCCTCCTGGATAGGTACAGGAAGAACCATGACATCTTTTGATTCTAGTTTTGGCATGGTAAATTCAGACAATTGGGATGCTTAAGATAACTCAATAAGATACATGATTTGAGATGTCCATACAACATATTTGTTTAGTTTGGAAATAAAGTGGGACATGTTTTTTCTCTGAGATTGATTCATCTAGTCAGCTAGGCAATATCTCTTCTAGCTACAACAAATCATCATGCAAGATCTCTTAAGTCAGGAGATTAAAATTAATGGAATACAGTTGCCTTAATATACTTGGTTCCTTGATAATCCATTTTTCAAGCACATCTTGCACAAAAGGTTCTGAGTAAGCCATAAATGTTCAAAATGTTGGAGAAGATAGCACGTTGACCTTGATTTATCAAGGGTGATTTATGTTATATTTTTATGTAGCACTCCATGACCTTTTCATGGTGTACTTGAATAATGTTCTCCTATAGTCAGGAGTCTGCTAGCAGTAAGATATTTAATTTTCTAAGTAACAAGACAGTTTAAAGGCACAGGCTTTCATAATCTGTAGCTCACTTCATTAGATACTATCAGACTCCTAATTATTTTTTTACAGATAGTCTTCAATTTATGACTTTGTTGAAATTATGAAAGTGCTGAATGAAAGGAGTTACAACTTCTGCATCAAGTTCCTATTGCTGTAGCACCCCTACAATGACATGATAAAAATTTGGGTGCTTGGCAGCATGCCTGCCCTTATGATCTTGAAAGCATTGCAACACTCCCACTCAACTGTGAACTGGGAAGATTTGGCTGACTAGGTCCACTGGTATGTGGAAATCTGCCATAGGCTGTAAGGCCTTGGCCAGCTGGGCACAAGGGTGTGCGTCCTCCTTCCCTCACCCATGCCTGGAAAGTCTCAATTGCAGTTGTAAGCTGTGGACTAACTATAATAGAATAATATGGTTCTCTTTTTATATCATTTCCATGTAAAGCAAGATAAAATATCTTCCCAATCAAGAAACTGCCAAAGAAGCAAATAGACCATTCAAAGAATCTCTAAGACCACCCTCACCAACACTGACAGGCAAGCCACTAGAATATAAACTGACAGTAAACTGCACTCTTTACTAGCACAGATGATGTTATCTAGTTTGGGTAATGATATGTCTTCAAGAAAACAAGTTCAGAGAACACCAAGAACCTCTCAAGTAGATCTCATTAAACATGTATTTATGCAAAGTTAAGATTAGATTGGAAAGTTTCTTTGAACATGTTTTATATAAATATCTATATAACTGAATACATTGCACGAGGAATTCTCATTCCCAATATAATTTGCAGGATATACACTGATAGTGTTCTGTTGTTTACATATTCTTGTTCTTTCCCTTAGTGTTACTCATTCCCCTAGTGTTACTCTTACAAATAGTTGGCTGTTTTCTAAAATGGTACGTACAAAAAACCAAGGCAGTATTTCTTTTTTTTTCCCCAAAATTTTATTGATTTTTAAAAGACAAACATATAAAAAAAACACATAACATAAAAAACATAAAACATCTTTTTTGAAAGCAGCTTGATCCCAGGTTACATCTCTTCATCCAGACATAAATTCAAGTTCATGCTCACTTTTATATACTATTCCATATCTTATTACCATTCAATATTTTCTATATAGCACTTAACACATTCCAGTATTTTTTTTTGTATATAGGGGCTCCCCGTCTTTTGCACTTCTGTCTTAACTTCTAGTTTTTATTTATTTCATCTCAATTTAAATCATATATGTTATCTCTTTGTTGTCTGTCCTGTTTCAGCTGTCTATTTCATATTGTTTTTTACATTAACAAAAATTTCTCCTGTAAATCACATGATTGGAGTAATGATGCCTTTATAATCATTTCCCCATAATTCTAACACTTAAAATAATAACTAACTTTAATTCGGTATTCTGCTTTAGTAACACTTCTTAATGCTAACACCCTATATTTTAAAAAAAGAAAAAATTATAAATAATATAATATAATCATAATCCATACCATGAACTCAATCGTTAAAATTAATAATTCATTTAAATCTTAAACATTTTTGTATACCTTCCTTATTCAAAGTATCATATTCTATGGGAACACTTTATTTAAATTTTACGTGAGTTGCTTTCCCTCACAACTTCACTTATTTACAGACATATATATGTTAATTCAAAACTCAGATTTCCTTCTTCTTATTCAATCATCTTCAATATATTCATTTTATATTATTTGATATCAAAGGAGAAAGATTTTCACAATAAATTACATTGTAATGATTTATATCCCATTTTGAGGTGATCATATTTATTGTTCTCTAAATTTATAATACTAAAAATATTTTTAGGGCTATAACTTCCGTTTGCAAGGACTCAAGCAATGTTGCTGACATGGATCTCACCTCGTGTCGTGGCTATCCTGTCGGCTTGCCGCTGGAGTGCCCGAGCAACCAGCTTCGGGACTATAGCTACTCCGTAGAGGTAGCTGAAGACAGGGGAAGACCTAGCAGGGTCAGGGGGAGTCGCACCCCCCTCCTCAGCTGGCTTAACTTCACCTTTCTGAAGTGGTAGCACGGCGGGTCCAAAGAAATGGCCACCACAAAGAAGCTTTCATCCGGAAAAGAATGTGCAGGAGGAAGCTGAGAAGTGAAAGTTTTGGCTGATCTGGAGGAGAAGCAACATCCAATATATCCTGGAATTTAAATTTTGGAAAAGCCAAGGCAGTATTTCTATGAATTATGTTGGTCCCTCCTTTCACACCCTTAGTAGTAGAATCTGGAGCATGTAAGCCCCTTGGTTTGATCATGTAGCATTTCCACTTTAAATTAACTGAGCTGACCTGATCCAGAAACCAAAACCTCAAGCTGTTTTCAGTTGTTGGAACCCCAAATAAGATATAAATGAGAACCTGATGAAAGATGTGTGGCAGGATTCCATTTTGCTTCTCTCATAGACTTCAATCTATCATGTGTACAACTGGGCTAGAGAATGACAGTTTGACTTGACAGTATCATCAACAAATCAACAGAGCTGAAGTTATAAACTAATCTTAAAAACTATGCTCTGGGTTTTGCTGTGTGGCTAGCTTGAACATAATTCACTCTTGCTTGAATTTATATCATATGAGATCAAATAGAAATGTGTACTCTTTAGAGAAGAAAGATTTGAGGGTAAGTTTATTGCTTTGATTATTTTTTTTCCCAGGCCAAAAAGAGCTTCTTTTGTCCTGCTTTGTCTAATAAGCTCAACTGCCTGCTATCCTGAGAAATACATGACAGATGTCTTTCAGTTATGAAAACAGAAGAGTTGCTGAAAAGAGAAGTATTTCTGATTTCCCCGAAGCTGCAAACGTCTTGTAAATAAACAGTAGTGAATGCCCTGCATATTATTCAGGAGAGCTGGAATAGGAACTTTTTATTGACCTAGCAGTGGTGGTGGGGCTGCAGCTTTGTTCCCTTAGGATATTTCTAATTCTGGCTCTTTTGAGTAGCCCACCATGACTGAGTTTCTCACTGCAACATTTTGAAAGGTTTAACCTAGGGGTATCTTTCTCAGCCTGATTTATTTATTTATTACCAAATTTATACTCACATGTTTCAGGCAGGCCAGTCCATGGCAGTTTTCTATGCAACAAGAAATAATAATGAACTACAGTAAGTATCATTTAAAATAGGTATCAACAAAGTAATAAAGCAATAAATAAATCCGATGAAACTTAGATAATGACCAACCAGGTGTCAATATGTAAATAATGCTGATACTTCCTTTCCCCAAAACCAGAGACATTGGACAAACCTGAATCATTTTCAGTTCTAATCAAGTGTGTTGATAATTGTTAATATACCTATGACAAGAATAATGAGATGTAATAGTACTATCACAAAAAGAGTTGTTCAGATGTTAGGTATATCTTAATTCTAAGTTTAGAGAAATGATACTAATGTGAATGTGAAGAAGTTGTAAATGGTGAAAAATGTAGCACCAGGGAGTTTGTACCCAGATGATACACTGCTTAAGACAAAAATGGAATGTATGTATTTTTCAAAATTGAAAAATAAAAAAAACTTATCATAAAAAAAAGAAAGTGTTGAGACTCCACACATTTTAAGCATGGTAGGTTGGAAAAAGTAGTTCTGAGGGGCTGATGAATTTTAAAATATCTGGCTCCACAATTCACAATTTGCATTTTCTGGGATTTTTTATCTCCATGCTTTAATATTAAAGAAGAAACATATAATTTTGGAAACCACTTTTAATATTATTATGCCCTGCCCAGAGTCACTTCTGGCGATATGGGCATAAATTTGAACAATAAAATAAATATTATTGTGGACTGGTAATATCTTTCAGTGTTGGAAGCTGCTTTATAGTGATACATATGGGGGAGAAATAAACGCCTGTATTCTGTCTCACCTGCTGTAAGGGGGAAAATGTATGATTCCAGATGTATGGTGTAACTCCATCAATATAATATATATATATATATATCCTCACCCCCATCTTGTGTCTAAAGGGTTAGCAGTTTGCCCGTTTTGGAACAGTTTTAGAATAAAATAAAATAAAACTAATCATATAAAAGGAGACAAGCCTTTTCTGCCATGGCTTTATCCTTGACACCTTCCTCCCACAAGGTGAGGTTAGCCTCACTTCTTGTGACCTTCTTGAAATATTTTCCTTAAAACATTTTTTTTAATATGCCTGGGCATTTCTTGGCAGTAGGGAGCTGGCATCATGTGTATCATGTGTAGCATTCTGATGCATTCCTTTTAACAAACTTGTTTCAATTTATGTTCAAATATTTTAATTGTTTTATGCAATCTCTGTAGTACATTAGTTGTTGGTTGTATTGTAGCAGCCCAGAGTAATTTGTGCAAGAGAAGCAGCCATATATATTTGATAAATAAATGAATAGGTGGCTCAGAAAATTTTGAATGGAATCAGCCCTACATCTGAATTTATCATTTGCTTATGCCTTCATAGAGCCTATTGTGTTCTATTGTTCTGTCACAATTGTCTTTGCTGTATGTAGCCTGAAAAAAAAATTCTGTATCTATGAAGATGAAATATATATGAGACCAGAGTGAAAAATATGAAAAATATTTTATCTTTCAGCTAGTGAAAACACAAAATTAAAATTTGCCTCTTTTTCAGGTACTCCTTGCAGTTCTGTTATGTATGAAAAATAATATAACTGCTTTCCAGGGAGTTTAACGAACCTCTTAGGATACAGAGTTAATGACTTGTTACATATGTTGTTTGTTAGCTTCAATCATTCTATTTTCTACATGAGCTCAGTTTTCAGAAACAATGTACGAGTGTAGTCACCAGCTGGATTGCTGAAATGGAGCAAGGGTAAAACCAAACAAACCTCTCTTGGTGGCAAAACATTCCAGATGTGTTGGGATTATAACTCTGCAGAAATTCTAGCCAGTGGCTTGGTTGTGAAATGCTTCCCATAGCATGACGTAGGGCAAGGCAAATGGGTCAATATGAAAAAAAGATGGAATCAAATAGATTATTTTACTCCCTTAGAGTAAAGACAGTTAGCATGAGAACATAGATAGCAGAACTGAAAGGGACCTGGGATTATTATAGTGGATGTGTATAAAACTTTAGTTTTATCAGTTTTAGTTTCTATTTGATAATTTATTATAATTTATTTCATTTATAATTTATTATATTGGATTATTATATTTGATGTGCATAAATTCTGGAATGTTTGAGAAATAACCTGATTCATAGAAATTATTGAACCCTCTCAACAAAGAGAGGAAAATGTCTTAGGGGAAAGCAAAGGAAACAAAGGGGTTTTCATTCCTTGAGCCCAGGAGTTGAATTTACGTACATTCTCTGAAAGAATTTCTAAAGTAAATTAAATTTCCTCAGACTTTGTGAACTGGGAGAAAGCAATAAATACAGAAGAATTTCTCTGCCTAACTCCACTTCCAGTTACCAAAGATATTTGAAGCATAGAGTATTTACAGCAACTACCCATCTTTTGAATTTCACTAGCTATGCTTTCATTGTAAAAAGGAAATGTCAGAATTTACCATGTCATGTTATTTTTTAATATCTTTGATTATTTAGTGATGAAAAAGATTTTAAAATGTATCTGAACAGAGCTACAAATTAGAAGAATTAGGAGTCAAAGGGTTTTAAAACAAAACTACTCAGTATTAACTCAATGAGATAATTTACACAATTTGATTCACTTTAATGCTGTCAATTAAACTGTATTAACCAAAGTAGATGAAGAGAATTTACAGCTGGAATCACCATCTGGAGTTATGGGCAAACCTCCAGTTTATTGTCATCTTTGTGCTACGAAGTATATGTGTGATTGTTGTTTCAGTACTGTAGCTACTAACCATGTATTACTGTAGTTTAGCTTAATATTGTATGCTTCCTGAAAAATTGTTTATCATGGCATTTATTTTGTCAAAAATGTTTTATTGATAATAGCTTTAAGAAGAAAAGAAAAAGATTCAATATTATAATGTAGAGTACCAAGGGCAGAGCCTTTGCAGAAGTTATACTCATTTTAGAAATCAGATTAAAATCAGATTAAAGGATGTAAAAGCAATCCAAATGAATCATACCATAAAGGATCTAGTCCAGTGTTTTGTGTCAAACAGTGGCCAAGTGGGTGCATTTGGGAAGATTACAAACCTGCATTGAAGAAGTGATCATCCATTTCCATTGCCAATTTGCAGCAGTCAATATTTAAGACATGTTGCTTATGATTCAGAAGATATGAATATTTGTCAATATAAATAGCTATGAATAACCTGATTCGCTATTAGCCTGTCCATCCACCTTTTGAAATTCTCCACATTGGCTGATTATTATTACAGTTTCAGGCAACATATCCTAGAGCTTAACCAGAAGTGATATTCAGCAGGTTCTGACCAGTTCTGGAGAACCGGTCGTGGAAATTTTGAATGGTTTGGAGAACCAGCAAATACCACCTATGACTGGCCTTGCCCCCATTTATTCTCTGCCGCCTTGCCCCCATTTATTCTCTGCCTCCTGAGTCCCAGCTGATTGGCTAGGTCTTCTTTTGTTACCCTGCACAGAGAATGGAGCTGGAAAGCAGGTGTCAGCTGTTCGTCCGATATTGAGGGAGTGAATGATAAGATACCAACTCACTCGTATAGCTGCAGTGAAGTTTTTATTTGTCTTCCATGCCACAACAGGTAACAGCGATCAAAATCTGTTCAAGTCAGCTCTGGTTTTTGTTGCAACCCAGAGCTGTATTTATATATGGTATACACTGGATAATAACATAATCACTAAAATCATCTTCTGGCCACCTTCACTGCCTAACATCTGACATTCTTAAATAAAAGAAACATGGTAACTGCACGTTTCCCCTTATCGGTGATTCCATGCACCCCTGTGACAATTCACCCTATCCCCCATTTACCTGCACCATTATTACACCACCACCCTCTTGATATTCAGCCATGAATCATCATTATTGAACTACTCCTTGCCAGGAAGTCGATGTCAGTCATTTGAGGAATTCTCATCATAATGCCATCATGGTAACATAATCAATGTAAGGCAAGTAAATGACTATGGTCGTATCGCATCTCGACTGTCTCGGCTCCAGTTCGTTCGTCATTGGAGTCGTGACAGCAGGTTAGTGGGGTGGGTAGGGAATGGGATTTTGCAGTATCCTTTCCCTGCCACGCCCACCAAGCAACCCCATGCCCACCAAGCCACACCCACAGAACTGGTAGTAAAAAGTTTTGAATCCTACCATTGAGCTTAATTTTATATTGTGTAAAGAAGTATTTTTTTTCTCTCATTTCAGTATTTAATTTCAGTAGGTAATCTTAAATTAAATAGGACAAAAAATTCTCTTTATGTCTCCAAAAAAGTTATGCCATGCTTGATTTTATAACCTTCATAATTTTTCCCTAACCTATTATGAGAGAATGTAGCTACTTCCACAGCTGATTTCGCTTTGATATCATTCTTTTTAGTCCAGATCTAAATAATAAGTGAGGTCCTGGGTGCAGTCTGAGCTTGGTGGTTATCTTATAGATATTATACGTATTACCAAACTAGTTAACATCATCAGAGTGGAGGCTTATTCATATTATATACTGGTGCCTTGCTTTATTAGCATTGGTGGGAATGGTCTTGGTGGTTCCTTGATTAGACTGTTTTCACTGTTAGCATGTTTATCTAAGTTGATAGTTCCTTGATTGGGATATGTCATGGAATCAATTATTAATCAATCCATTATCCTCCACTTAGAGACAAACAACTTACTCTCCAACAAACAATCTGGCTTCAGAAAAAAACTATCCTGTAATCTGCAACTCTTACGATTGTTAAAAACATATGGATTGACACAACTCGATCAGGGCAAAGCAATAGATGCAATCTTACATAGACTTCTATAAAGCCTTTTGATTCAGTGGTACACAGCAAACTATTCCTAAAACTAAAATCTCATGGTATCTCTGGAAACCTGCATAACTGGATAGAAGCATTCCTGTCAAACAGGCAACAAATGGTCAAATCAGGAGTGTCCTATCAAATTCTGTACCTGTCAATAGTGGTGTCCCCCAAAGCAGTGTTTTAGGACCAACTCTCTTCATAGTCTACATAAATGACCTCTGTGATCATATTAAGAGCAACTGCGTTCTTTTCACTGATGATGTAAAGCTGTTCAATACACAGACAATACTGCTACCATTCAAAAAGATATTGACTATGTATCAGAATGGTCAAACAAATGGCAACTTCAAATCTCAACAAATAAATGCTCTACATATTGGCAAAAAAAATCAGAAAATAAAATACAGGCTGAATAGTCAAGACCTTGTTGATGATACAAACTTTGTCAAGAACCTTGATTACTCATCTCAAATGATCTAAGTGCTAGAGCCCACTGTAACTACATAGACAAAAAGGCATTAAGAATTGTTAACCTAATCCTGCGTAGCCTTTTCTCCGGTAATATCACTCTACTAACTGGACCATATGAAACATTTACTAGACAAATACTTGAATACAGCTCATCAGTCTGGAACTCGCATTACATATCTGATATTAATGCAATTGACAAAGTCCAGAAATATTTTACAAGAAGAATTCTCCACTTCTCAACTCATAGCAGAATACCTTATGCCACCAGACTTGAAATTTTAGACCTAAACAACCTAGAAGTATGCCGCCTTTGGTTTGATCTAAGTATGGTACATAAAATTATATATTGCAATATCCTACCTGTCAATGAATACTTCAGCTTCAACCAAAACAATACAAGAGTGCACAATAGATACAAACTCAAGATAAACCGCACCAAACTTGATTGCAGGAAATACGACCTCAGCAATAGAGTAGTCAATGTCTGGAATACTCTACCTGACTCTGTGGTTTCTTCCTGAAATCCCAAAAACTTTAACCTTAAACTGCCTACTATTGACCCTTTCCTAAGAGGTCCGTAGGGGGTGTGCATAAGCACACAAACGTGCCTACTGTCCCTGTCCTATTGTTTCTTTTTTTCTTATTTGTATCAATTTCATGTATTTATAATCATGTTTATATAACCATATAAACATGGTTATAACCATATACCATGTTTATGTTATCTAATAAATGTTTAACAAAATAAACAAATAAATAAAAAAATAAATAAATATTGTTTACTTCCTGATTGTCAGTCTAGTGTTAATACTGGTGTTAATCTCTCCTCAACTGAATTTTGATTTGGGGTGAGGAAGTGTTTAGGTCTTTTGTTTCCTTTTTGGCTTTTTGATTGACTTTTTGAATGATATGTCACTGTTGTTTATCTCTACTTGCCTGCTGATGGCTGATTATTAGGCTTCCAGGAATTCTGTAGGGTTTTTGGACTTGTCTTGGTCTTGATTGCTGACATAGCAAAAAACTATGGTTAAGTCTGTCCACATGTTAGGAAATTAAAGATGTCTTTTGAGTGTTAGATGTTGCTTATAGATACATTCTGCTAGTCTTCTGCCTGTTTGTCCTACATAATGACTGAGACAATCCTTACACTGAATATTGCACATGACCCCTGCTGTTTCTTCTGGGTTTTTTTCTAGAGCTTTTCTTTTTCTTTTCTAGAGCTAACCCTAACCTATAGGTCTTTTGGTCTCAATCCAATATAGCACAACCAACACAAACTGTGAAAAGAATAAAGGACAGCCACATGACATCACACACAACTCAACTAAAGTCCTCCAAAACATCCTAAGTAAACCAAAAGACACACTTAGAATTGCAAAGTCCTTGTTTTGGTACAATACTATGATTTTTGTTTCAAACAACATTTTTAAACCTAGTCCCCTTTGTCTTTTAGGAGTTGTTTTTTTTTTTTGGCTTTTGCTTCTTCCCNTTTTTTTTTTTTTTTTTTGGCTTTTGCTTCTTCCCTGCCTATTGTGGCTTATCAGGAGTTAAGTTTTATCCTACAATAGAAACGGAAAGGTTTCTAATCAGAACTGGAGCTGGGAATCACAGCTGTTACATCCTGTGACATCTGCAGAGATTTGAAGTCTTGGGACATTTAAAAAGAATAGGCACAGCTTCCAGGACCCATCCTGCACCAGCTGGAACAAAGAACCAATGAAATGAACTTTCAAATGAACTTTTACTGAACAGGAGCCTTATACTAGACTATGAAGATAAACAAAGCCTAATCAAAGAACCCAAAGCTGCTTTTATTGTCAAGCAGAAATCTGATGAGGCAAACAAAAAAGTGCATTCAATAACCTGCTAATACATTAGATAATAGATGAAACTCTTCTAGCATATTGTGAGGGAAATCTCACCATGTGGGATGGACCAGAATGCCAAAGTATAAAACATCAGCCATTTAAGAATAAAGGCAAGTATAAGACTAAAAACAGTCACAAATTCTGTTCCATACAGCCTTGCTTACATTTTGATCACACCTTCTTGATGGCAGAAATTTCTTCAGAGGAAAGTAAATGGAGGCAAGTCATGAAAGCATCATTGTGTCAGTGTTCTGCATTCTCTTTACTTTTTGTATTTGCGTCATGCCATCATATAGATCAGGGCTCTCAAACTTGCAGCCTGCAGGCTGGATGCGTCCATGCACTGGCCATACACATGCCTAGTTTAGTGAAGGGGAAAAAAGTCCCGATACGTCGTGACACTACTGTGACACCATGAGTTTGACAACCCTGGTGTAGATGTATAAAACTGTAGAACTGTATCACTGCTTTTGTAATTTTATTTATTTGTTTATTTGATTTCTACAGCCACCCATCTTAGGAAGTGATTCAGATGATGAAATATTAGATCTTTTGGATACTTCTGCTTCAAAAAATTCTTTTATGACCTTGGTGCCATTGTTCACTTTCAGTTACATCCATTGTGCTGCTTGGGAATAATTTCAAGCTATCAGTTATCAAATCACTTGCCAAATATGTAGTAAGTTGAAAATTAGATGATGGATATAATCCAGATAGGACTCTGGGGTTTTGTAAAATGCTAGGATGTCCTATACATTCTTATACACTTAACCTTCCTATTATGTGTTCCCTGTTTAATATAAGTAGGCATATAAGAAGGGATTTTTAGAGTTTTGGAAGAGTGAATGAGGGGGCAATTATTGCTGCTATGGGTGTTTTTCTATTTAATTACCTTCATTTCTTCTTACCAATTCCTATTTCAATTACCTAGTCTTTTTACATTCCTATTTCTTTACCATTGAACATATTCCTGAAGTTAGAATCTATTTATTGCTTCTATTATTTTGACTTTAATTTTATAGGCTCTGCTTCCATTAAAAAATAATTTATGTGAAAATTCCTTCTTGGTCAATAAGTGGTATAGATCTACTTATTTCTGAATTTCACTTCAGATTGGCTTCCAAGTACAGTCAAGCAAATCAGTCCAAAACCATCTGGGTTACTTCCAACATTTCAGATTAGGTCCAAATGGAATATTGTGGTCTCCCTTTACCCTTCATACTTGTAGTTTTATTTCTCAGAAAAAATAGTTGATTGTCAAACGAATAATTTTGTAACTATTAATATAGTGTAAACTAAAACTTTTTCAACTTTTTAAAATATGAAAAAATTGTTCTGGCAATTGTATTCAGAAAGGAAGAAATTCTGATTTAGAAAGAGAGAGACTTCATGAAAATAAGAATGATCATTTTTCTTTATTCAGATAAGAGGTCTTTGTATTACAATATGGTAATTCTCAGTCAATATAGTCTTCAATTTTAGTTTATCTAATCTAGAAGGAAACCAAAGTGCCATCTATACTGAAAATATATTTGTAGCTATCTTCATTTCTTCTGATTTAAATATTGCAATTTACTTAGGAGAAAAGCATATGGTATTCTCCTACTATAGAAAAAAATCCCCTAATGTTTAAAGTTAAATGTGAATTTTCTCAAAAATCTGCTGGGAGTAAATATGATTGATGTGGCTGGGAACTCACAGATCAGATCTGATATAGGTTATAATGTATAGCTCTGAAAAGATAATAGGCATAAAGTCCCCCACCCAGTTATATAAACATGCACAATGGCAAAGAAGCATGGAAAAAACTTTTGAGTTATACCATTTGTTCAACAGTACTGACAGGGATAATGTATTAGAGACAGCTGGGCATGCAGTTGCCTCAATATACAATATGAAACAGAATAAATATTTTATGTGTTAATAGGTGAATTGTAGTTTAGTTTAGGAAATTCTTGATCTCCATGTAGAATCTGCATTCCATGTAGAATCTGTATAATAAATGGAGGAATGTATTTTTATGTGCTCATATTTTAATGTTTTTTTTTTTGATGAAGCTAAGCTGGAGTGTACTCAGATATGCTGATTATACTGTATTCGTAAAAACTCAGGTTTTTAGAAACTCAGTCCATGGAAAGCAACATCCATTAAAAAAAGTCTTCTTGAATTTTAAGAAGAGTGAGACAATCTGAGATACTTCTCTCTTCCACTTCAGTGCCAAATTTCAGTAGAAAGATTTATGAAAATCAGCAGTATAGTTTTCTCCCTTTCTCAGATGGGAAGTGTTAAAAGATGTAAAACAAAATAAAAAGTCCCCCCATATCCAACAGTATGAAGTGGAGAATGCAAGTTGGTTAAGGAGTTTCAGTTTTCCCTGATTTCAGCAGAATCAGGAATGACTCTAAGATTAATAAAATAGACAACTCTTACAACTCTTGTGACAGAATACTATATTAAACTCTTTTATTCCTGATATAATATAAAGGGATGATATAATCATATCTATTTCAAACATATATATTGCTGATGTTGATTGTTAATTTTAACAACTTTAAAAAATGAAATGACGTAGCATGATTTTACAGATGTAGAAATATTCATGCATCATTACTGTCTTTTTAGAAGGCATAAGATTTTTCAATCAATTAATGAGAATCTGTCTTTTAATGTACTATAGTTTTAAAAACTCAACTGGTAATAATGTCAAAGATTAATATATTTAAAATGTCAAAAATAACAGTACATTTTGGAATTAGAAATTGTTCCGTCCGGAAAAGACGTGCAGTAGACCGGGTTCCAACAAATAACTCTTTATTAGTTAACAGCAACAGTAACGGAACATTGGCTGCAACAGCCGTGCAGCAGCCCCTTTTTATGGAAGGCTTGCGCCTGCCGACTTGGGTTAGGCTAAATGGACATTGGGCTTTTAATTTTGCCCGCCTTTGAGCGGCTTAATTTGATTGGGTTCCCTAATGAACCAATCCACTACTAGGCCTTTTCTGTGCAATCAGAATCAGAACGCATTTTGGAAGCCTTCTGAGTTATATCAGCACACCCTTCGCCCTTTAGTTCACGCTCTACCGTCGAGTGAGTAGTGCACGGCAGGTAGGTGGGGCTTCTTCTGGTCCTAGTTGACTGCTGCACATCTCATTCTCGCCTAGGACTTTCGAAGCAGTTCGTCGGATCGCTGTCTCTCGCGACCTCGTCTGGCATGGAACCGCCTGGAACGGGTGAGTCAGCATTGGGCCCACTACCGGCTTGAGTTATCAGCTCTGGGTGGTTTTTGCCGCTCCTCGCTGGTTCAAGCGTGGCTGGTTGAAGCGCGCTGGCCTGGACCCTCAAGGTGGGTTCCCTTTCAGTCTCGACATACCTCTGACTGTCTTCATCTAAACCGTAAGTGTCTTTTTCTGGTTGGATTAGATTGTTCTAGATCTTATTTTCAATGGTCATTTTCAAACCATTTTTTTATTTGTTTGTGTTCCCGCCCCTCTGTTGGCTCTTTTGTTTGATGGTGTCGGATTTCATTCTAGTAGTGAGGTTGGCACGCGTGTTCTGTATGCTCACAATGTTTCGGGAATGACAGCTATGTGCGCTTCCATTTCTCTTTCATGACCATGGTTTAGTCGGTAGGCACCGGGCGCTGCTTATTTGTGCGATAGTGGCTGGAAGCCGAGAGAGGGTCCCAGCGTAAAATTCTTTGGCAATATAGACTAGGCTTGCCAATTTCAAAAAGTGCGGTATCGGCTGGACGAATCGGCGGGGTTCCTTTCTCACAAGTGTAAGTTTGGGTGGAAATCTACTCTTAAATGGAATCTGAGTTTGCCTTCCCCTTAACAATTTCTGCTGGATCTTGGTTTGGTTGTACTACTGGGACGGATGTGTTGTTAGTGTAAGTAGGGGGTTCAGCTTGTCTTGGGCATCCCCATGGTCTCTTTCCTAAGGCTTCTTTGTAAATCACTGCATCACGATTCACAGGCCCTACATTCGCCGCGGATGGGCCTCACACACGGTTAGTGCATGTGCGTATAACCCAGGGGATGCTAAGTACTGTTTGAACTGTATGAGTTTAGTCTGTTTAGTTGTCGGGCCACAACGGGTCACAAACCGTTAGTTGTGGTGGCCCATTGTCAGATACCGAATACATAGGTAACCTATGAGCTTGGCAAAACAATTTGTTTCGCTGTTTTATCACAGCATCGTTGTTGACATAACTATGCCTCCAACCATATTTTGAAATATGCATCTAACGACTATTAAAAAATGTTGCCTTGGGTTGGTCCTGCCAAATCAATATGGATTCGAGCAACCAAGGGCTCGTGGTCTCCAGTCCCATATGGGTGCTTGCGGTGGTTGTGGGTCTAGCTTCATGAGCAACTTGTTGGCATGTTGGCAATCGCAGCGTTCAATATCTTTTCCTATACCCAGGCCACCAGACGATAGCTCCTTGGCCGGGCTTTTCATTTTTACTATGCTGGTATGACCTCATGCTAAGCATACCCAACACCCTCCTTCCTGCAGTCTTGATAGAATTAACACCGATCTCCCACCAATAACCCACTTTTTGTATTGCAGTTCAGTCTGTCTGGTTCGAAAAGGGGTTTAACATTTCAGATCTTTTGGCTTTCGCCAGCTTTACCCTACCAAGTTCACAAAACGCAGGCAGTCACTGGTTTTTCGCCGTGCTCTGGACCGATCATTTGGCAGACATGGAGTTCAGGGCTAGGTTCTATACTTGAAAGGGCGGCGGTGGTTGGAGCGGTACGTCCTCGTATGGTTGGGTAATGGTGCTCGGCTTAAAAGCGTGCTGGTCAGGGTGATTTGTTTCCCGGAGTCGAATGCCAGCAAGGTATAATGAATCAGGCGGCGCAGGGAATTCGACCTAGTATTCCATGGGGATAGAATGGTTTGGTGTGGTTTGTATCCCGACCAAAATCCCAGTAACGGTTTTATGTCAGTCCAATGGAACAATGTCCTCTGCCATAACACTATTGTGAAACGTTTTAAACTCTCAGCGACGAATTGCCAGGGCCCCCTTCTAGCTGGCTATCGTTGCATTCTGCTTTTGGAGAGCGTTTTCTTTGAGTAAAAGGCGACAGGTGCCTTCTCCCGTCAGGTAAATTGGTGGCTCAGGATGGCACCGGGACTCGAAGCTGAGGTGTCACAGGTGGACACGTCAATGGAGTGTTTACCTAAACTGAATAAGAACGAAGATGAGTCGTAGGCTTAACTAACGTCTCTTTATGCTTTGGAATGGCTTTTTGTTCTTCTATGAGCCCCAAGTCCAGACAGTTTTTTTTATCCAGCAAACGGTATACATGGTTCTGCTATATCATGCTTTTGTGGGGGGGAATACGTTATACAAAGTTGATCAGACCCAAGAATGCTGTCAGTCCATTTTGTTTCTAGGCCTTGGTGGCTCTTTAATTGCTGCTTTGACTTTTTCTGTCTGGTTGGGTGATACTTTTGTTCGTCATTTAAATACTAAAAATTTCGAACGCGGTCGTAGCTAGGAGCGAATGATTCGTTCATTTGTGCATGTTTATGGTTTCTAAGTAGGCCGGATTCTCTAAATTTGTTAGCACTTCTTAGTCTTTGCTTCTAATTGGGTCGTAACTTTTTTTGCTGAATGGACATCATCAAAAGTATGGAACGCCCTCTTTTATTCATTTAATAGTTGTTTCATGAGGCTTTGGAAAAACGCCTGGGCAAGCTTACTCCCCCTAATAAATTGAAGCAAGAAACCCTTTTACATTTGAATGCCCCTCTTGCGTACTATTGTTTTGGTGCTCAGCCGTTAGATGGGTCTATTGAAGCTGCTGATATGCTGAGCAAAAACTGAGTTTTGCAAAAAAATTTTCCTCCCCCAAGTGAATGCAGTAAGTGCTGCACAGACTGTATCCTAGAGAGTATGTGCCTATTGGCGATCGCATACGCAGGTTCAGGGTAGCCTTGTGTCACAGGGAATGCGCACAGACACATCAGGTTTTACAGGCTGTTAGATTGGTGGTGCTCCCACTTAGACATGTCAACTTGGTTCTATGACCCTTGTGCAAACCTAATTTGTTTAATTCGCTCTCTATCTTTGGGCTTTAAATGCAAAGGGGACTCCATTTGGCTTTTAACCTTCTTGTGGCTATCATGGGGATCTAAGCTAAAGGAATTGGGGTGCTCGCCCGGTACGCTGCCTAGAGTGCCGTCAAACGTCCTGGAATTTGTGTACGCAGGTTTCTCTTCCAATCACTTGTGGATTATTCGGCTTACTGCCGGTCATCCCGATGCCCAATGGTGCGAACCATTTGATGCCCAGGAGGCTTGGACGGTCTTCGCGGTCGACTATAGTCAGACGGCAGACTTCGCGTGTTTGGTTTTGTAAGTGACCTTTGAAGTGGTCCTTGACCTACCACGGGAATTCTATTTTCCTGGAAGTCTTTGAGATATTAATTTTCTGGTTTCTTTGAGTTCTTTTTTTTTTATGTTTGGAACGCAACTGCCTGATTGCGTGTTCCAAAGACACCTTCGATAGGCAAAGATGCCTGAGTTGACCTCCATTCACAAGGCGCTTCCTTCAATGGTCACTACAATTTTGACCTTTTCTCCGACCACTTTCCGTCTGTGCGCTTCTGCATAGTGACAGTCTGGTGAGTTTTTCTGCGTTGCTGGTTCCTTCTGCTGTGCTCCCCATTTTATATCGGCTTGCCTGGGTGAGTTTCTTGGTGGGGAATTACCATGTCTGCTAGAAACTGCTCGTTCTTACGGTCTGCGGTGCAAGACTCTTTCGATGTGTCCGCCTCTTCTTGCAAGCCAACCAGATGGCAATCAAGGAACCTACACTTGGCTCGGGGTTGGTTTCCTCCACAGCCCGATTTCCCCGTCAATTTTCTTCTTCTTCGTACCTTTTTTGGTTCGCGTGTTAGCAGGCGATGGGACCTCATCGTCCATCTCTTCCCATTTTTCTGATGGCTCGTCTCAGGTCTTCACTGGTGGTGGTTGTGGGAGCTTGCTTCTTGCCTCTGGTGTGGTCATCAGTGGCATGTATTGGCATCTCAGTTTCATTGCTGGCCCGTGCTGATTTTCTTTGTGGCTTCTGCAGCGGTGGCTTCTGCGATTCGCTTCTGCAGTCAGTTTTAATGTTAGGCTGCTGTTTAATTAGTTTGGCTTTTTGTAAAGTAGACGTTGCTTTAGACTTAACACACACGATGTCGCATGGCTCATCGCATGATTCTGGAACTTGGCCAGGCTCCTCCTCCAGATGGTGAAGAGCTGTCCAAAAAATCCGCAATGGGTCTCGCTCTTCCCTCTGGTCTCTTTTTATAAAACTTGTGTCTCTTATAAGATTTGAAACAACCGTGCATAGTGAGCCTTTAAGCATTCGGTTGTAGCTCAGAAACAGGTATCTGTTTCAAACGTAGTCTCTGGGTTTTGCCATGCCTTCTGCCATTTTTGAACCATGCTGGCCCACAATGTGTTAGGAAGATACGCCCTTCTTTCACTGATCTGAAATTTGCCTTCCATTTTTTGCTCTTCCAGAAACATCAGGGAAGCGATCGGAATATAAGAGCTCCCGCAATCTTCTTCATATGGGTTAAAGGTTGGCAGGCAGCAGCATTGCTACTCAGCCATTTCATCGTAGCGTGGTTGTTTTCCTCACCATGTGCTTGGTCTCCGCTTTAGGAACGATCCCGCTTCGTCGCCAGTGTTCCAATCCGGAAAAGACGTGGCGGTAGACGCTTGGTTTCACAACAAATACTCTTCTAATTAGTTAACAAACGTAACGGACACATTGGGGCGGCTTTTCAAGCGCGGAGCCCTTTTTATAGAGGCTGCCTGCCGGCTATTTGTAGCCTAAATGACATTGTTTAACTTTCGCCGCTTCCTTGGATTGGTTCCTAATGAACCAATCCACTACTGGCCTTTCTGGCCAATCAGAACAGACATTTGGAACCTTCCAAATTATACAGAACATAATAAATAAATTGTCTACATTTAATACTTTGAAGTATGTCTCAGGCATCAAGCATAGCAAAAAGAAATCCAGAAACTGAGATATATTTTTGTTTCTTTTTCTGATCACCATCAAATAGTTAATTTTATTTAGACTTTAAAAAATAATTAGAAAATCAATAGTATATTCTCAGTGAGTTCCCTTAGTAAAGAAAGATATGTATAGGTCTTCAACCTAAGACTTTTTGAGAGATTGTTTTAACTAAATGATTATAACCTTGGGATATAAAAATGAAATTCAGGAAATACCACAAGAAGCCTACAATATTCCTAGGCAATGCAATATGAAACAAATCCATATAGGGAAAAACCTGATCCCTTTATTTTTCATTCCCTTTTGCATTGTGTAAGACATTGAATTATATTCCCCTGATTAGTCTTATGCTTTATCTGTCTAAATTTATGCTGAGCTGACATTGTTAAGCTCACACATGTGTTTTATTCATCAGATAATTTTAAAACTCTGATTTTAGGTGTCCCCAGTAACTTCTTCATGCTTAATTGTAAACTTGAGAACCTTGTAGGAGGACGTCTGAATCATACAGAAATCTTTCTGTTGTTCTTTGGGTAGCAAATGTAAAATCCAAAGTGGCATGAAGTAAAGCATTACAAAGGTCATGTTTTTCTCTGAACCTGTCATAAAAATGAAAAACTAAATGTAGAATAACTTAGGATCTCAGGAAGGAAGATACCTTGTATTTTGTGTTTGATTGTAATAAGTGTTTAGGGCATGAGGATGATTTTTTTAAAAAAGTTTTTGATAAACTGAATATAATAAATATGATTATCACCTCTCACAATCTAAGTTTTTATATTTGTGCTGGAGCCCATCCTCAAGAAACTTTTCAGTCTCCAGGATGTGTTCCCTAAGGATGGGCTCCAGCACAAGTCTGAATGCTTGGAAGAACAAACTCCAGTGACTGACTCCAATTGGATCCTGTGTTCAGTTCTCTGATGAAGCAAATACATGGAACCTTCACCCCTAGAAAAAGTCTGAAACTTTCCAGTTAAAAAAACCAGATCAGAAATATGTTCCCTATGTATTTACTATATGTATTTGTTATCCAGTTCAGGTACAGTAAAGTGGTAGACATGCTGAACTACTGTGGTGGATGTAGTAACTGCTAGATGCCTATATAGTAAACCAAAACTCAATTCTGATAGCATCCTAACCAGATGGAAACATTGCAGGGCTGTAGTCCCCAGATTTAGGAAATCTGATGTATATAGATTGTTCTAGAGGAAGTTATAATTATTAAGGAAAACATAATCAAGTGTACAGATATTATAATATGGGTGAATAAGTTTTGTCAAGAAAGGATCAACATGGGTTCCAAAAAGTAAATCATGTCTTTCTAAGAGAGGTATGAAAGAGCAAATGAAAGATAATGCAGAACATTAATTTATATATATTTAAATGACAAAAACAAAATATGCAATGAGGCTGTGGGGGATGCATCAATCAAATGTCAGCCTAGTATGCAACTGTTCTTTAAAAAAAAGGATAAATTTCATGTTTAGGATTATTTTTTTAAAAAGATGATAAAAACAGAATTGCTTCTATAGTAATAAGATAGGGACATACTGCTTAAGAAAACAAGAGCCAGAATTATTAGATAAAGAAAGTATCTCCTGCGCAAATGTGAGTTCGTAGTTTTATTTTTTAGCTTGGTTAGTGGGTAGGGAAGTGAAGATTTATAAAAACTCATGCATAGCTTGGAAATGTGAATGGACAGCTGATTTCTCTTACATATTACATGTATTACATAGAAGATGGAACCATTCACTGAGTCTAAATAAAAAAGATCCCTTTAGCACATAGTTTAACCATGGAATTTATTGCCATCAAATATGGTGAGAATAATTGCCAGTTTCTATTATTTTTTAAAAAAACTGGACAAATACATTTGTCTAGTTATTTTTCTATTTCCTGACTGCCAGGAAGCTTATCTTAAAACCAGTATTCAGGAAACCATTATGAAATAGAGTTATTGTCCTTGTGTTTTCCTAGAAGTATTTGGTCAAACAAGAAGTGTGATCCAAAAACTTTCTTATGCTCAGGAATACAATTTTGAAGTACTGAAACCAACACCCTTTTTTGTGGCTCATGTAGTTTCAATGTCTTTCCTAGTTTTATCAGTTTACCCTTTCCTGATAGCTGCTGATCAGTAACGTTCACATTATATTAAAATAATGTCTCAGGGATGTAGTTGCCCTTGAAAATGGTAGATGTGAGAATTCTGATTGGTGCATTTAATGTCTTATATCAGTTCTGAAGAAGTTCAGTTATTCATACCCAAATCCATTTCAAGTTCACTGCTGGAATTTTAAAGTGGTTTTGGATCACAGTATCTACAGGACTATTTCTTGCATAATAAGCCTGTTCATGCATGAGGCTGATTTGAAGAGACAATCTCTTTGTTCTTTCTTTAAGAGAAGTAATTTTATCAACTAGGAAAAAAAGTCATTTTGAAAATCCCTCCCTTGAGATGTATGCCTGGCACCAAATCTGTATTTAGTTTAATGATAGCTTAAAACTTTAAAGTTTGTATTTTACAAAATCTTAAAGTTTAATATTTAAATAGATTGAACTTGAATAATTTTATTATATTGAAGTTTTAATCTTAGCTTATAAAGACAAGTTATTAAAAATAGGGTAATCTACTCTGCAGGAGGGGAAGGAAAAGGTTTCATATTTTCTAGATAGACTCCAAGTCATCCTCTCATAATATTGGAAGGTTGGAATTATCACCCATTGCTTAAGCAATCTAAAGAGTCTTTCCGGTTTTCTGACATTGTGCAGTAAATACAGTTGACTCATTCAATTCCCTTCCCATACTGTGAGCTGCTCTTTTGTTTATTCTCTGGCTGTGAATAAAACTGGTACAGAAAAAACAAATTATGAACATATAATTATGTGAACATGTGGAATCAGATTAGTGGTTTAGCTTATTTGGTGATTATCACTGACATATAACATCATCTTGGTCTGACGATTGATGATTATAATATAGGGACATCATAGGCAGATTTTCTCCATGACAATTGTCCCTATTCTGGTATTTCAGGCAGGGGCGGGATACGACAGGATTAACTACTGGTTCAGGTTTTACAAGCTTCCCTGCACGCTGGGAGCTGCGCGCCTGTAAATCATCATCAGCAGGCTGTGTGCAGAGAAGCAGCCTTTGAAACAGCCCTCTTTTCTTGTTTTTTTAACTGCAGCTGTGCCTCGTTCGGTAGCCGAAGTTGAAAAATCAGGAAATAAAGATCAGGTAAGAGCCTGGGTGGGCGGGTGGGCAAAAACATCAGCAGACATAGAACCAGTTCTATGTCTGCTGCTCTTCAGAGCTACCGATTCTACAGAGGTGGACAGAACCGATAGAAACCCACCCCCAATTTCAGGTCTTCCAATGGTGCATTCAATGCCATTGTAACTGAGTCCATATATTTTGTTGCTGGCTATATTCTTCTTCTTTTTCCTTCTATCTTTCCTACCATTAGAGTTTTTTCCAGAGAGTTGGGCCCTCACATAATGTGTCTAAAGTAGGATGATTTGAATTTAATCATTTGGCCTGGAGTGGAAAATCTGGGTTGATTTGTTGTATGTATATGTATGTGATGATGTGCTTGATGATGTATGTGGACACTGGATCCTATCTAACGAAATGAATTCAACGCAGAAAAAAATAGTCTTATACCTAGGCAAGAAAAACCAAAAGTACACATATAGATTAAGTGAAACCTGGCTTAAGAGCAGTTAACTGTGAGAAGGTTATTGGAGTTCTAATGGATAATCAATTAAATATGAGCCAGCAATGTGTGGCAGAAACAATCAGGTAAGCTGTTCCATTGATTGATTGTTGCTGCCACACATTGCTGTGATGGGTGCTTCACCACTGGAAGCTGAGAAGAGGCTGGACAGCCACTTGTCAGTAGTGCTATAGAGTCTCCTGCTTGAGCAGGGGGGTGGACTAGTTGACCTATAAGGTCCCTTCCAACTTTGTTATCCTGTATTTTGTGTTTTTGTGTATTAGTTTTTGGCTGTCTATGTTATTTCCAAGAGTATTTCCAATGTCAAAGTTCAAAAGCATCAACCTTTACCTGACCTGCATCTTCAAAGTCTCCTTACTGATACTGATGGCTGAATGGAAACAATAAGTTGTAGTCATTCCTATGAGATAACAGAAACAAAAAGTCTATATAATAACTCCAGGAAGAAGGATGAAAGCATTCAGACTGTATGAGACGAAAGACCTATCTAATCCAAAGTTCTCTTTTGGTAATGGTGCAATATCTATGGGGATGATACTGAAATTCAGCCATAGCTTCCCATTCAATTATCCCAATAAACTAGTATAAGGAGTCATATTTATTTGGTATGCAAAGATCAAATGAAACTATCTTAATTGCATATTATGCCACACAATTCTCTACATTTATTTAGCACTAATTACAACACTGTTATTTTAATTCTGCATCAGTCATACTATGCAGTCATATATTTGAATATTTCCAATATAAAATTAAACCTTACAACTGAAAAAGAGAAACCAATTAACAGCTGATTGATACAATTCTAGCCTAATGCCAACTAGTCAGAATGTTGTGTGTGCTATTGCTACAACAACAACTCCTTTTCAGCATCAATTTGTTCATACGTTGTTCAATATTAGCTTAAAGACCATGATATGTCAGTTAGAACTGCAAGGAAACTGACTTGGTGAAAACCTGAGCTAACAATAGTAGTTGTCCATGAGTCTACAATATAGTGTTTCTTCTTGGGATTTCATGGGACAAATATCAGAAGTAAGTACTTTTTTCATCTTCATCAGAAAAGTTATTGTCTTGATGAACTGTAAACGCTCTGGAACAAAGTACCCTGAATTGATGAAAAAAAATTGCATTGTTTGGCTACTACAACATAAAATATTTTTGGAGAAAAAGGTAAAATATTTCTGCAGGAGAATTTCTTGTTGGCCATTAAATCTGGAGGTTTTTATTATCTGGGTGGTTGTATGGCAGCCAGAGGCCCAGGAAATAATATGTGAGTAAAAGGAAGAAAGGATTCAACCAAACATCTACACACCAAAGAAGCTAATGTCCAAGATCCTATGCAATTAAAAAAAAAAGGTGAAAATAGGTTAGATGTTTCAGCATGAGAACAATCCAAAACATTCCTTCAAATTTACCATGAAGTATTTATATGAACGGAAGATAAACATTTTGGAAAGGCCTTCATAGTCCTTAGCATTTAATATCATTGAAAATCTATGGGGAAGTAATCAGAAATGTAATGAGTCCAAAGAGGCTTTAGAGTTTATTAGTTAGAAGAATCAAAAGCAACACTAGAAAGTATTCTTACTTGGATTTAAGAAATGCAGCATTTTGAAGCTGTTATTTCTAATATGAATATTTGTAGCTAAATTTTGAATTATGGAGTTTTTGATGCTCTCTGAACTTGGTTGTTTACCAAGCTCCAAGCATTGAAAATGTTACCTAATGGGTAATGAAATGTCTACAAGTGAACAAACAAGCTCAGAGAGCACCAGAAACTTCACTGCTGTTATTCCTGTTCCACTCCTCATTCAAGTCACAAAGTACTGACTCAAATAGTGTTCTAAATTCTGTATTTCCCATTTTTCTTACTTTGAATCTTTATATGTAAACTCACATAAGCAATAAATTGAAATGCAATAATATAATTTATAATTAACGTTAATGTAATCTAATTAAGAAATAAATGTGAAGATACAGTGTAATCACAGTAATAATGTAAAATATTATGAAATCACATTAATGAATCTCAGTTAGGCTTATTAAATAGAAAAAGTTATCCAAATAAACACTCAATTTAATTTGTGACATGATGTATATATTTTTGCCTCCTGTTTACATGAAATGGGGCTGTCTTGACTGATATGTTCATAATGTATCATTCAATGCTTTGATGATCTCCTGTAGAATAAAATAACCCACCAAATGAAATCATGCTGTTCTGCTTTCTCTCAAGTGTGTAATTTAAGCCTCTTGTTGAGAAAATACATCTCAAATAGCAAATAGAAAAGATTTCAGAACAGAGGAATATAATGGTTTAACATGAAAGTTATAAATGAATCACTGTAAAGTCACAGTGATGCTATGCTCCCAGTATATCAGATAACCTAGTTCCTTTTACCAGAACAAATCATGATCTATTGTTTCATAGATTATTGATTGCTTATCTTCTATAAAGGATTCTGGGATAAAAGGATCCTTGGTTTAGAACAGAGGTGTCAAACTTGTGTCATCACAGCGGTGTCATGTGATGTCTCAGAAGTTGCCCCCCTTTGCTAAAATGGGTGTGGGTGTCGCCAGCACATGATGCATCTGGCCCATCAACCAGGAGTTTGACAGCCCTGGTTTAGAAGGTTTTCATCTGCTTTTCAGTCATTTTGAGGGCTGAAAGGATGTAAATGGTTTTGCTTCCCTTCAAGCAAACTGAACATTCTCCTGTTTTCTTTCTTTACCCAACTTTTTCTTTCAATTTTCTATTCCTCTCTCTTTTCTTCCTTCTCTCTTTTTTCTGTCATTGCTTCTCACTTCTATTATTTTTCTCACTTGCCTAAACCTCTTCCCATTGTCTTTCTGTAACAGACCCTTTTAGGCACATTTAGTTCATTAGCCTCCTGCTTCTGGCAATATCCAGGGTTTAAGGTTATAAAGGCATTTCCTGCACATATTTTCTAGAATAGGTTTTTTATTTATTTGATTTGATTTGTTAATTGCTTACAAGATAATAAGGTATAAGTATATATAAGTTGCAGAGAATAAGTCACAAAAAAGACAAACCTTATATGATAATATCTTCAGTGCAATAAATTTAACATTAGGATGTGCACTTTTTGATTTTACTGTTATTTCTCACATTTTTCTTCAACTTAAAATATTTCAGGAGGCCACCCCCTCTCTGTCTTGCATTGTGTAACATAGATAAGGAATATATGTTTCTATGCTATCTATTTTCATTTTCCTTTTTTCTTCCTTTTCTTTCATACAACACTCTTTTTTTACTAAAGCTTTCGGCTTCAGGGTCTACAAATCCCATGACTATTAGAGAGTAGCCCCACCATTTTTCCCTGTACCCTTTTGCTGCCATCTAATGCACTTGGGAACTTTTGCAGCACAGATCTGATAGCTTGTTTGTTTCCCCTCTCCCTTTCAATCTCTCCTCTTTCTTTTTGCATATTTGGTATAAATCACCCACAAATTTATGGCTAAGGGCAATGAAGAAATTTTAAAAATGTTTATATTCCATTCCTGTAAGTATATCATGGTAAATCATAAAAAATTAGATAGTTAATATGGGAGGGGTTTTTAGAAATGTGAGATCGAATATATTTCCATAGCCTTTCTTTGCATGGACAATTCTGTGATCTAATGCTTTCTTTGGGCCCCCAGTGTACATTACTAGTACAATTCCCAAGATTTTTATAGGCCCTTTATAGGCCCTTTTGCCAGCAAGTTCTTTTGGTTAAGAAAACCAAAACTTACTAAAGGTTGTAACCAACCTTAGTAAAGGTTGGTGCTACTTACTACTTACTAAGTAACCAACCTTACTAAAGGTTGGAAGAATTGCTTAATATTGTAGAAACATTGAAAAGAGAGATCAAAAAATATCTAGTATTTGTATGGTGCTAGTGATCATCTGGGCACTGAAATGAGGGTATAAACTGCTAAATAGTAAATTGTAAATCTACCATGCTCAGTTTCCCTGACTAGCTAAATGTAGCTGAAACCAACCCTGGAGATTTCTCTGTTCCAATATGTGTGTTTGCATATGATCTTTTATATATGCTTATATGACTGTGTGTGGATGCTCTGCCAAAAGCCCGGAAACAACTAGCTTCCTCACTGGGGTGCAAGGGAAATTGGGGACTATTTTCTCAAGGTTATTGGGAGGTAAATATTCAAAAACAGTCTTGATAGCAATATCTGCAAATATCTCTATTTGAACTTCTCATCCATTTATTTGTTTCCAAAAAACTTTTCCATTCTTAGCAAATGCAGGAAGACCTCATCTCTACTGCTACCGCCATTCACAGTTTATTAAATCTTGCCTATGTAGTGGTCAAACAGAATAAAGGACAGTTTTAGATTTGTGCAAAGAAAAAGAAAACTGGAAACCAAAATATTGGACCAAAATATTAAAAGACCAGTTTAACAAAATGATTAAATGTTCACCAAAAAGGAACTTGCGCAAGCTTTTGGCATCAGATGGCATGTTTTATTTATTTATTTTATTTATTTGTCAATAGCTTACAAGATAATAAACATAAATATAAATACAGGAAATGAGTATGAATAATTGAGGACAATAGGATAGGGATGGTAGGCGCGATTGTGCACTTATGCACAATCTGAACAATTATATTCAGTATGTCTTTTCAGCATGTCTATGTAGAACATATTCTGGCAATATAAAAAGGAAATAATTGAGGACTTGGGAAATATGTGAAGGAATGCAATCATCAAACAAAAGCAGATATGGCAGCTATTGGAATTCTGATGGATAAATACAGAATGTTTCAGTGGCATTCCATCTGGAATAATTTATATTTATAACCATGGATTAATTCTCACTTTATTATTGCCATTCAGTTTACCATGGCTATAAGGAAATGCGAGACATCTAACTGCATCATTTTATATCATTGCTATATGTGTTCTCACACTTTATAATAGATTGTAGTAGTTATCCTGTTTGAAAAAGACAACCTAATAAAATCCCATGACAGCGCTTAGTTTTGAGTAGTTGTCAGATAGAAGTATTAATATCATGGCCATTGCTATCTCCACTTTCCCAAGGAAATCAGAGTAACCACAATCCATCTCTGCCTCATCTCTGCATCTCTGCAGAGTGGCCATGTAGACAATCCCGTCTCCCTTCATCAGACATTTCTCTGATTGAGTGCTTCATCTCTTATTTTAGTCAAGGGTTAGAGCAAATTAGGAATATCAGAGATGAATAAACTAGAGAGGTATTGTATGCTAGAAGTGTAGGTTATGAGATGTCAGAATTTAAGCATGGTGCAGTCTGGAATACAGATGGATCAGTAGTGGGATTCAAATATTTTTACTACCGGTTCTGTGGGTGTGGCAGGGGAAGGATATTATAAAATCTCCAGTCAGAGGTGGTATTTGCTGGTTTTCTGAACTACTCAAAATTTCCACTACCAGTTCTTTAGAACTGGTCAGAACCTGCTGAATACCACCTCTGAGATGGATGATGATTATTGGAGAAGTGATCAAATGCTTTTCTGCATTTGGTATTTAAGTTCTAAAAGCTGTTTGTTGGTCTTTGAACAATACTCATAGCTTTTATTTTCAAAATACAAGCAAAGAAAACATGCAACCTGCCTGCCATTTTTTTCAGTATGTCATGGTGGGAATTCATGATATAAAAGATGCCTAAGGTAGTGATAAGTATTACACAAGAACAAAAAGTGGAATGGCTTAAAAATTTCACTGCATTGATCAGCTCTTCGTCTAGCACAAATGACATTCCAATGAATAGACAATTAGTTTTTTCAATTGTTTTTTTTAAATACAGTGTCAGTCAAAAAGCTGCCAGATTTGTTTATTTGATTTATTGGCATCAAAACAACTCTGATATAGTAGGAATAAATTTTAAAAATCCTAATTCAATATTGAGGAAAAAATACAATAAAACCAATGTGAATTTGCATGGGAGTATTACAAACCCCCCAGAAACAAATATCACAATACGGTAAAGGGAGGGGAGAAAATTAAAAATCCTGCTATTCCAGAAGACGAGAGCAGCCACAGAGCCCTAATTAGCTCTTGCACATTATTCAATGTATTTCTTGATTTGCTCTTATGGGGCAACTGTTCTCCAATCTGTTACTAATGTTTTGTTCTATTGGATATATCTATTGGAGCCTGAAAGACAGAATGAGCACCAGTGATGAAGCTGGTAATAAATAAATTTTACTCTATGCCCTACACTTAACAAACTGTGCTTTCAAACATTTCTCCTTCAAAAATGTAACAGGAATGATAACAACCCTGTGAGATACCCTGCACAGGTGGTATTCAGCAGGTTCTGATCAGTTCTGGAAAAAATTTTGAGTAGTTCGGAGAACTGGCAAATACCATCTCTGGTAAACCGTGCCTTCATCTATTCTCTGCCTCCTGAGTCCCAGCTTTTATTGCCCTGCAAAAGAGAACAAAGTTGGAAAGCAGGTTAGTGGGGTGGGGAGGGAATGGGATTTTACAGTAACTTTCCCCTAGGAGTAGGGAAGGAATGGAGATTTTACAGTATCCTTCCCCTGCCATGCCCACCAAGCCATGCCCACAGAACCAGTAGTAAAATTTTTTGAATCCCACCGCTGGTACCCTGCGTATAGTTACAACTGTCTAGGAGAAGGAAAGAGTCCTGTTTCACCAGGGTTTTAGACCACACATGATTGTGTTTCATGAGCACCTATAATTCTGAATAATCTGCTAGTTTCCAGCATGATGAACTATTTCTATAAACACTTTGATGGGTTTATGTACATGCCAAGGTTACTCATTTCTTTGCTTACCGTGATTCATTTGGCTGTAAGTTTGCTGGCTTGTTTGTTTTACAATTTAATTCTGAAAATCTTATTTGAATTTGCTAAGGTTTGTTTTTCTTTCTCTGTATGGACTCATAGACATTTTCCCCCTTCTTTACACTGCAACTGGAACTTATAAAGTGGTTGGCCATGTTAATCTTGCTTGGCCAGACAATCACAAAGAGTAGGTAACAGCTATATGTAGGTGTGCTCAGAAGAAAGATTAATAGGAGATATAGAGCTGCAGTTTAAAAGAAAGTTGGTTTGGAAGTTAAACTGGGGACTGAATTCTCCTAGGAAAGGAATATTACATATGTCAAGAGCGTACAGTATTCGTTGTAACTTTGTAAATGGCTGATAAAAATAATATGGCCATTTAACTGCCAGCTTATGAAAAGGTCTCTACTTCATGGCAATCAGCTGCTTAAAGAATCTTCTTCCTAGTATATGGTATGGATTCTTATTTATCTGTATCTTATCCAACATCAGAGTAGCTTCTGCTGAACTTGGGATTGGAAGTAATGAACAAAAAGTAATTTGTTCATTATTACAGTTGCATCCAACCTTTCTATTTGACTAAATAGAGGTGGTGATGTTTCTGACAAAGTAGAAGATTAATGACTAAGTCTGATTTCACAGAAGCATGATTTGTACTACTTTAACCTTTTATTAGGTTAGTAGGGAAGAGAAAAGTGGGTTAGAAATGTTTATTATTTTTTGTCATGTATAGTGACATCATGTTAATGACCCAAATGAAGACATAATGCATGCGGACTTCTGGTTTGGGTTTCCTTGGCGATTGACCAAAATCACAATTGTGCACGGTTTTGATCCGTGCTCGCTACTTCCCAAAAGCCATGCCGTAGAGGTGGTGAAGAAGGAGGAGCCATCAGCGGGGTTGAGGAGAGTTGAATCTCTCCTCCTCTTATTCCCTTTCCCAAAGGCAGTTGCAGCAGTAGTCAGAAATGGCCACCTCAAAGAGGAACCCGACCAGACAAATTTGTGCAGGAGGAAGTTTAAAGGAGAAAGTTTGACTGGGTTGAATGGAGAACATCAATTTAAGGTACCTGGAACCTGAATTTTAAAGACTAATATTATTCCTAAAAAAGACTTTAAGAGGTGAAAGGGAAAGGAAATGGAATTGGCTTTTTTTTTCTCTCACATTGACAGTTTTAATTGACTTGGAGCATTAAGAAGAAGAGATCTGAATAAGAAATTGATTCAACTAATCCACTTTGACATTAATAGGCTATTTCTAGCTGAAAATAAAGTGTTAAAGGGATAAAGATTCTTGGATAATTTAAAATTTTTCTTTAAAAAAAGAAAGAAAGCAGTGGAGGGAAAAAAGAAAAAAAAAGGGTGGAATCTGGAAAATGGAGGAGACCACCTGGAACTTTTTTTAAAAAAATTAATAGTGGAATTTTAACAAGGCTTGCAAAAGATACATTGTAGCTGAAACTTTTTTACAAGATAACAAAGCCCCTGGAAAGAGAAAGTGAGAAAAGAAGCAAGGAACAGTTTTGGATTATTGGATGATTCCTGGAATTTTGGATGGAGGATGCTAATGAAATAAAATAACATCAATTGAGGGTTGTTTAATTTTTTTTAAAATGCCATCACTCCTTGGAGAGTTTTTGTTTCTGCTTATCTATTTTACCTATAAGCAAAGTTGTGACTTTAAATTTCTTCTGCTATGATAGGACTTAATTAACTTGTCCTCTTTCTGATCAAATTAATAGCAGAGGGACAGATCTCATATATTGTATGATATATGTTAGATATGATTATTTTAATTGCTCATGTCTTCAAAGGAAGAAGTTGCTTTCTTTCATGCTTATTTGGTATCCTTTCATTTTATTCTTTTTAATTTTGCTGAATAAACATTGATATTCTAATCCTAAAAAGAATATAAATTTATATACTTTCTTCTAAAATATATATTAAATTTTATGGATCCTTTTGAAGGAAACTTAAAAATCATTTTAATTGGCATTTCTCTCCTATTTTTTTAAAATCTATTTTGGAGAAAACCTTCAATTTCTGGTCTTTAAGGTTCAGCAGAATTCTCTGCTTAGAACCCTGAGAGTTTACAAGTCTGTTTTTTCTCTTTCCCATGAATGTTTGTAAAACTGCTGACTTGAGGCTTTGGTAGATGCCTCCTGCTACATCTTGTTATATTTTCTCAAACGTCTTCTCTTCAGTCTCATGGTTGCTATTTGAGATATGCGGGTATAAAAGTTCAACTTCTGAAAAAGAAAAAAAGAAAAGGAAGGCTATTTAGATTATTAATTTTACTACCAGCTGTCATCCTCCCCTCTCTAGCCCTCCCTTTCAGAATAAATTCATTTTAGATGGAGCAGACTGGATCAACCATCTTCTTGTAAATACAATTGTCGCACAGTTAATTGCAGCTTTTATCAGCATAAAGCTGCCAGATGTGAGATGCTAGCAAGGTTCAGCATGGCCCCAAGAGCATATGTAAAACCGGAGGGAAAGATTCTGCCCAGTTATAAATTAAAACACCTGCATTTGATTCCATAGCGCATGCACACTCTGCATTTGAAATCATTTGTACAAATTACTTGAAAGAAAGAAAGAATTGGAAAACCCAATAGCTTTCTTCCATTTCTTGAATTTAAGGTCAATGTTATGCTTGCTTATGAATCTTGAGGCTGTGATTACCAGTTGCAAAAAGTGTATAGCCATTTTGAGACTCTAGATTTGATAGGCTTTGGGTTAGGGCAGCGTAGACAAACCCTTTGGATTGGGAAAATTAAGTGGAAATTAGCTGCTTTTAGTGATGCTAAGTATTGTAATTTTCATTTTGAAAAACAACTGTAGTGACAGAGATGGCCAACAAGAAAGCACTTTTTTTTTAACCAAAAAATAACCAGATCAAAGTGTTTCATATACTCTACTTCCATTAACAAGCTGCTTCAGTGTTAGCCAACCTTTGCCATTTTCTCTGGACACATGGCTGTTATTTCCGTCAAGTCACACATTATTTTTAAAAAATTAAAATGATATCTACAAGGTTCTTGTGTATGTTTACATGCATTTCTGCAATTAAAAATTATCCAAAAGTTGTTAATTTGCATGACAGAAAAATATTGGAGGCAGAGGCAAAGTTCTGTTTTAAGCATTGAATTCTGACCAGAGAGGCCAAAAATCAGGTTCCTAATATGTGCTAAAACTTGCTAGGTAACTCTAAGCATCTCAAGATAACATACTGAGGGATTAGTATAAGGAAAGAACTGGAAGGAACAGAATCTTGGAGTCAGTGTTGGTCTTGTAGAAAAGATACATATTTGCTCCAAAAATAGCAAAAACAGCCAGATGGATCCATTAGGACACATCCTCCAATTCATCCAAATGTAAGTTGTTGTGTATGGAACTTGGTAGGCTCCAAGTTCCCTATTCTGATTGGCTGAAAAGGCCATTCTCAGATTGGTCATTAGAGAACCAATCTGATTGGCCCGCCGGACAGCGGGAACACTTAAATTGGTGTCATTGTCCACAAGCCGCGAGCAAGCCGTTATATAAAGGGCTGCCGTGGCTAGGGCTCTTGTTCCATTACCTTTACTTACCGAGTTAAATAAAGAGTTCGTTGTTGGAACCCGGTCTCGCACAATTTCTTTCCGGACGGAACACAAGTCTTCTGTAAAGTCTTGTTTTAACAATGCCATTGGTCAGGCCTGAGCTGTATAGCTGTTATTAAAGAAATGGTGGAATGCAGTTATTAACTTATTTTTACAAAATGGCAGGCAGAAGGTGAAGTAGTTTGGGAGAGCAAGTGTTACAGTGGGAAAAAAAAAATACTATCCTAGAATGCAGGCTTTCTCCTGCTGGTTTGAAAAACTAATACAAGGAGTGCCTTCAACCCTATTTCTCTTGGCTACAATGCAGGGAGTTAAGGGGAAAAAACAAGGTGTGGGAAAAAGAATCTATCTTCCTGAGCACTTGTCTATGAAGAGAGTAAAATTTTATAGTATACTAAAGTCATAGCCTCATGTTACATAAAAATAAGCCTTAATTATTTTCAAAAATTATTTTGATGAATGTGCCCAAATGAATGTGCTACCTATGAACACATAATAAACTAAAGGGCAATGTCAAGAACTGAAGGAGAAAGTATGTTCATTTAAATATTATTTTTAAGCGAATGGTGGGGCCATTTGCTTTGCTACAGCTTGCATGTAACAGGTTTAGTATATGACAGGGCTGTCAAACTTGTGGGCTGCAGGCTGGATGTATCACAAATTGGCCACGTCGATGCCCAATTTAACGAAGGGAAAAAAAGTCCCGATACGTCATGTGATGCCACCATGACAATATGAGTTTGACACCTTGGTATATGATTAACACAGTCTGCAACTTAGAACTTATCCACACTGCTCATGTGTCCTGTTACTAGAATGGCTACTATTGCTCTGGAAAGCAAGGAATTTACACATTTAATAAGGCATGGATGAATGATTGGTGTTACATTTAGGTATTTGTATTAATCCTGTAGTAGAAATTAATGAGGATTCACTTGTGAATTATTTATTACTCTGTGTACTTACCATGATATGTACCAACTCTAATAAAACTAAAACTAAAAAGCTAGAAATAAAACCTGGGTGATTGGTTTAATAATAAAATGGATTTAAATAGAGCCAAAAATTTCCATTATGTAAAAGAACTGGGCTTTTAAACGTTCTCAATTAATTGACTAAGATCTTTCTTTAGATGGGCTTTTCAACATAAATATGTAGGAATAAGTGAAAATGAAAAGGCAATGCAATGTAACTTTTATTGGTATTAAAGGACACAGTAATAATCCATACATAGAGGCTATAAAGAGACACAGTAATACTTGAAGAGAGCCAATTAAGTGTAATGATTAAGGTACCAGAATAGAAACTGGAAAACTATGAGTTCCATTCCTGCTTTAGGCATAAACCCAGCTAATGATCTTGGTCAATCTCTCTTTGCTCTAGGAAGGAAGCAATCATAAACCATTTCTGAAGAAAATTGCAGGCGCTTGACCATGGATCAATGACCTGATGAGTTGAGACAATGGTAATGATATATTTTACCAGAAAGATCAGTCAGGGATGTCAGGGATGTCAAAGACCATGTCAGGGATGTCAAACTTGCGTTGTCACAGCATCACCTGATATATCATGACTTTCCCTCCCTTCATTAAACTGTGCATGGCCAGCACATGACACATCCAGCCCATGGGCTATGAGTTTTATAGCCCTATCATAGAGTTATAGCCAGACTTAGACGGTGAGAAAACAGAAAAGAATCCAATAGTGTAAGTGTTTCGTCCGGAAAGAAGTGCACGAGACTGGGTTCCAACAACAAACTCTTTTATTTAATTTACTAAGCAATAGAAATGGAATGAGAGCCCAAGCCACGGCAGCCCTTTTTATAGCGGCTTGGCCGTGGCTTATAGCCAATGACACTGTTTTAACTGTTCCTGCCGTTTGGCCGGCTTCCTGGATTGGCTCTCTAACAGCCAATCCGAGAATGGCCTTTTTGGCCAATCAGAATAGGGAACTTGGAGCCTACCAAGTTCCATACAGAACAGCAAGGGTCTTCAAACTTGGCAAGTTTAAGACTTGTGGACTTCAACTCCCAGAATTCCTGAGCTAACATGACTGGAGGAGGAATTCTGAAAGCTGAAGTCCACAAGTCTTAAAGCTTTAAAGTTGGAAGACCCCTGCTATAGTGGAATAGTTCTTACCTGGGTCAACAAAGACCACATCAGATGTTATAGTTCTTGGGCACCTGGGCAGTGGGACTTTGTGTGAGGAATTATAATAATAATCATCATCATCTCTCAGTGAGTGCTACTTTGATGAGATTGTGGGGCTTGCATGGTCTGAAAAAGAGGAGAGCTATACCAGAGGATCAGTCATACCGATAGGTCAGAGGATCCAAATGAAGAGTGTCTCTCCCATACAAAATATGGTGCGGTATAAATTACAGAAGCCCAGTTCGGCTCAGTCATTGCTGAATCACAAGGACCATGCTAAGTATTGGAATTCCTAGACTTCTAGTGACAAATCAACTATAGGACTCAGAACTATTGGTTGAGCAGGCAGGGCCAGCAGAAGGATGTTCACCCATCATAAATATACTGAAATTGAAAACAAAGAAATAATGATCTATTATCAGAGATCAAGTCAAATAATAAGAATACATTTGAAACAAATGCACTAATTCTGGAAAGAACAACATCCAGAATCAGAAATAACAGAACTGAGGCTTATAATTAAATATTGATTTATACTACTCAAATTCATAATATCAAAATAATCACTAAAATGGAGGATCAACATGGAAAACAAAATCAGTAAGATAATAATGCCATAATCGTTTGCTAAATGTAATCTAAGAAGAAACAAAGAAACAAACAACACATTCTATAGATGAATTTCAGCAATATGAAACAGTTTCTTTCTATAAAGAACAGGGAAAATGTGGTTCTAATCTAAAATGATCTTCCCCATAAAAATTTAATTGGAATTGCTGGCTGAACAGCTGTTTCAGTCATGCTTCGAATAAGGACCTTATTGTTTACTTTTTCTTGTGTGCATATTCTCTTTGAATTGCATTTCAATTTGGTATATTGTTTATAACTTGGTTTTTCACAAATATCTGTGTATAACTAAAACATCATATGGAACATGAATCTCTCTCTCTCTCTCTCTCAGAAATTAAGACAGTGTCTTAACAAATACAGCTTAAAATTCAATGAGTGCAATTCACTGTCATATTTTTTTATTTTTATGTGTTCATGTTTGTAATTTCTATCCATCTGCTAGATTTTTCTGTGATCATACAATTGTTTGAAATACAAACTTCGTGTTACAAAAAGCTTTCTTTTTCACCATGGGATTCTGGTTTATTTTGAAATAGAATGAAAAATAGATGCAATCTAATAATGTAGCAAGATCTTTACAACTTGTTTTATTCATTTTAAAGATTTATATGACCACCTATTTTAAGCAGTTCTGGGTGGGTCACAATAACAACCTGCATTGAATCAAGAAGTAAAGACTTTGAAATAGCTGGATTAAAACAGACAAAATAATTCAATAATCCTTAAACAGTGCTCTGTTTGGAGCAGATTGATCCATTTTAAAGCGTAAAATGAAAAGAAAGAAGAAGTAGCAGCATGATTGCTCTGTCATACCTACTTAATTTTAAAAACTCCTCCTTATTATATGCAAAGGAAAGAAATGTATTTAGATGTGATTTCAAGGCAAATCAAGACTGAAAGGGCCGGGGGATATAGCCTTAAAATCTACACGATGGTCAGCATCACTTAGTTAATTCTTACCAAGCCTCCTTTTGGAAGTTTTGGAATTCCTGATCATAAGGAAAAACAAGGATAGGCAAGAAAGACATCCAAATTCATTTTCTGAGCTCAAAAGACTCCGTATGGTGAAACCAAGCAAAAAGTTTGTTTCTTATGCCACTGAGTCAGGAGCTGCAGTTCAAAGGGAATTGTACCTACATAAATAGGGACTATTATGCCATAATATACAATAATGGTCCAATAAGTTCCATTATGCCTTAATATAATGGAGTGGTGTGGTGGCCTAGAGATGGATGTCTCACTTCACAATCAAGAGATGTGAGTTCTCTCTCTGGGAACAATGAGAATATATCTGCTGAACAAAATTCTGCACTGGTGACAGGAAGGGCATCCGGCCAATAAACACTCAGCTCCATTCAGTTGCCCAGACTACACCCCATAAGGGATTATGGGATTGTTAAAAGAAGATGATGATGCCATAATATAATTGTTTAAAGTATAATTATTAACTTCTTGTCATAGTTGAAAGTTTGTTTAGTCCATTTCTTTCAGCTTATTGGTTTGAAGGCTTTCAATTAAGTGATCTATATTTTATTGTATTGCTAACAGCAATAGCATAAGACTTATATACTACTTCATAGTATTTTACAGCGTTCTCTGAGTGGTTTACGGAGTCAGCTTGTTGCCCTCAACAATCTGGGTCTCCATTTCACTAATATCAGAAAGATGAAAGATTAAGTCGACCTTTAGTTGGTCAGGATCGAACTTCTGGCAGTCGGCAGAGTTAGCCTGCAATACTACATTCTAACAATTTTGCCACCATGGCTCAATCATAGGTCGCTTCTGAAACAGCTTTTATTTATTTATCAAATTTATATGACTGCTCATCTCATGAATAAATGACCTTGGGCAGTATATAACATGACTATAAAATTGTTAATATATTCAAACTATTATTTAAAAAATTAAAAAGCACTAAGATTAATAAAGGACAGTAGTTATCAGCAACAATGCCATCTTACTGCCTTGTTGGTCACCAAGGGTATCTAGAACTGAATGCATAAGCAAATTTTGAAGGACTTCTGGAAAACCAACAGAGACTGAGCTAATCTCAATTAATAAAATTTAGTGGCTTTGGGTTTTGGAGGCTCCTAATCTAGGTCTTAATGCCCCAAATGTTCAATGCCCAATATAAGCAATCTTCCTGAACTCACAAGACCTTGGAGAACTATTTCTCTAACTCCATATTTGGCCATAGCCTATTCAATCAATGAATACATATGAACCGGATGAAGAAAATGTAATGTCTTGTTACCAAGTTTCCTATATATGTGGTATTCTCCTGTGGCGAACTTTGTTTTTTCTTTTCTTCTTTAAATTTGGAAGTTTCTTATGATCAGGTTTGTTCAAATTATTTCAGTTCTATTGTAGACAAAAGTGGTTAGGTTGTATATATTTTACACCACCCAGTATCTTTTGATTGTGAGATGTACAGCTATGTAAACATGATGAGTAAATAATTAAATATATATACTGTGGGAGGCAAGAATTTTTTTTTTGAAATGGAGAGGAGATGATAAACCTTCCAGGTCTGGTATTTGTTTCATTCTTCATAGTTTTTCAATATGAATGACCTCTTTTGTTTGCATTTATATTGCATCTCTACCTCTTCAACTTTTGTACATGTTGTAATTCTTGCAGACTCACTGGTATTTTTTATTTATTTATTTATTTATTTATTTATTTATTTATTTATCTATCTATCTATCTATCTATCTATCTATCTATCTATATTATCTTCTATTATTTTATTTATTTTTATTCAATTGCTTACAAGATAATGGGTATTAAGTAAATAGTGATGAATACATGTATATATTTAAGGAAAAAATAAAAAAATAAAAGAAACAATAGACAGGATGGAAGCATGTTGGCGTTTGCACTTTATGGCACTACCTCCCTACAGACCTCTTAGGAAAGGGGTGAGAACAGCTAAGGGTTAATTTTTGGGGGAACCACAGAGTCAGGTAAGAGTATTCCAGACATTGACCACTCTGTTGGCTGAAGTTGTATTTCCTGCAATCAAGTTTGGTTGCCGTAATTAACCTTGAGTTTGTATTCTATTGGCTCTTTGGTATTGTTTTGGCTGAAGCTGAAGTATTCAATATGACAGGTAGGACATTGCAATGTATTATTTTATGTACTATACTTAGATCAAACCGAAAGGACTCCTAAGATTGTCTTAGGTCTAAAATTTTTCAAGTCTGGTGGCATAAAGTAGTCTGCAACAGTAGAGGAAGGCAGAACTCTTCTCACAAAATTATTCTGGACTTTCGTTCAATTGTATTAATATCAGACATGTAACGCAGATTCCAGGGACTGATTGAGTAAGCTGTATTTGAGTATTGGTCTTGCACAGTGTGATGCGCTGGTTAGTAGTGTTAATATTACCAGAGAAAAGGCTACCATAAAGCATAAGATTAACAACTCTTAATGCCTTTTTGACTATGTAGTACAGTGGATCTAGCACTATAGGTCATTAAAAATGAGTACTCCAAGAATCCTTGATAGAGTTTGGATCATGAACAAGGTCTTGACCTATTCAGCCTTGTGTTTTATTATCTGATTTCTTTTTTTCACCAGTATGTAGAATTTATTTGTTTGAGATTCTCTGAGGACAGAGAATTTTATTTTGTTGAGATTTGAAGATGCCATTTGTTTGACCATTCTGATACATATGTCAAGTGTCTTTTAATTGGTAGCAGTATTGTCTGTGGTTTGAATAGCTTTACATCATCAGCGAAGAGAACGCAGTGCTCTTGATATGATCACCAGAGGTCATTTTTGTAGAGTATGAAAAGAGTTGGTCCTAGAACACTGCCCTTGGGGGACACCACTGTTGAAGGTACAAGAATTTGAATAGGACACTCCCAATTTGACCATTTGTTGCCTGTTTGACAGGAATGCTTCTATCCAGTTATGCAGGTTTCCAGAGATACCATGAGATTTTAATTTTAGGAATAGTTTGCTGTGTACCACTGAATCAAAGGCTTTACAGAAGTCTCTGTAGATTGCTTCAATTGCTTTGCCCTGATCAAGTTGTGTAGTCCATATGTTTTTGCAGTGTAAGAGTTGCAGATTACATGATAGCTTTTTCCTGAAATCAAATTGTTTGTTTGAGAGTAGGTTGTTTGTTTCTAAGTGGAGGATGATGGACTGGTTAATAATTGATTCCATGACCTTACAGGTAATGAGCATAAAGAGATTAGTCTGTAATTTTCAACTAGGCTGTGGTCTCCCCTGATGAAGATGTGGATGACCGTGGCTGTGACCATAGTTTTGGCAAGGAGCTGATCCTGAACAATTTTTCAAAGATTAGGCTTAGAGGTTTGGCTATGGCAGTGGATAGCTTTATTATTATAATATATATTATTATTACATATATTATTATTATATATATTATTATATATTAGTTCTAGGTTATTCAATAAAGCAAGCAGCAAAAAAAGCTACTCCTAACTCAACTCACTACTGTACAGAGAAAAACAAAAAAAGCTGCATTCGAATGGAAAACTGGGTTTCTCTGCCCTCGTTCCCATTACCTTAATCCTAAGCCTACATTGTAGCCCATTTATTCAAAAAGGATCCTTAACATTTTTTTAACATTACCAACAAATGCATTGTAGGGCATTACATGCCGTCTTCATCTTACAACTAGATGTTTTACAATCATTCATTTATGGCAACCACACATGAGGTGCTTTATTACCCACAAGTACCCCGGCTGTCATAAGTGACATGTGACAATATGTTGGGTGGGTCAGCTTTATAACCTGTCATGGTTTCCATTATCACATGGCTGCAATTCACAGTGTTGTTTGCTGATTTCATTGGTACATCATTTTATATTTTATGGGATTTCAGTTTTTTTCCTTACCAAAGATCTTTAATCTTGTGCAGTGTCCACTTTTTCAGGCCTCAAAAACAGGAAAGACACATGGTGACTCTACCAAGCAGGTTTCTTTATTGGTCCATGTCTATGGAGAAAATATTTCCAGAATATTTTGAAACATCCTATTATGTACATCAAGCACACAGTCTGAGAATGATTAGGGAGAGACTATCTTCACCCTCTTTCCCTCACACAAACTACTTAAATGGAATTGCTTGTTACTTCTATGGATTGCACCCCCGTCCCCCTTGGAAATCCAATCCACTACATTCCACTGCAAATTCTAAATGTTGCAATTGCTTGTCTCTGTTACGTCTTCCAAAACCCAACACAAATTCTGATGAGAAGCTGTTTACTATTCTCTTCATATGGTTTATAATTAATTACAAAGTCCTATCTAAAAGTTTCAATATTCCAAATTTATTTGAACCATTCATTTGTTCATAACTTTCCTACATCACATCTTATTTAGATGTTTGCTGTTTATTTCAGATTTGTTTAAGCTCTTAAACCTAAAAATATTTTGTTGTTGTTCAGAGTGGAATAATTCACCCACTGAATACCTTTCAAACTTGTCATTTGGAAGGTCTCTAATAGCTTCAAAATGGTTAATAGGCATTTTCTGAAAGTGTTGAGTTTTGCACACTTAGTGTTCTTTCAAAGGATCCACTGCAGTTGAAAACATCATGACTAATCCTTTTGTCTCCTTGAACTTAAACCCAAATAAAATTGTCATGAGGAGCAGCCATACATACCATACATATGGGTGATCTCCTGTTCTATCCTTATCCCGAGAGGCTCTAAGAAACCAATCTATTCATGTTCCTTGGTCTTTGCCATGCTTTTCAGCTCCAGTTTGGCAGACCCATTTTCAGTTTTCCATATCACCCCTGGAAGCCCCAGAAGTGCCCTGTATTTTTATGTGTTTTGCCCATAAAAACAATCAGAGCTTTGATCAGACTGTAATAACCATGATCTTGACTATTTTGACAATATTCTGTGGACATCCATGAACCAATCTGTTTTGTTCTTTTTGACTTTGAAATAATAATTCAAGATTTTATTCATAACTATTTTTACATTTACCATGGGGTTTACTGAATTTTTATTATTATTTATCTATTTTCTAAAGCACCTGAAGGCCAGTCAAGGAATAATGGATGGAAACTGAACAAGGAGAGATTTAACTGGAAATAAGGAGAATTTTTCTGATAGAACAAGCAACCAATGGAACAGCTTGCCCTCGGAAGTTGTGGGACCGCCATCACTTGAGACTTTCAAGAAGAGATTGGATTCCCATCTGTCAGAAATGGTGTAGGGTCTCCTGCTTGGGCAGGGAATTGGACTAGATGACCTACAAGGTCTCTTCCAACTCTGATTATCTGTTATCTGTTATTCTGGAAAAATAGCTCTGCATTAAAACTCCTTAATTTCTTGTTTCAAATGTGCATTAAATATACTTTGGGTTTTCACACAATAACTCTAAATTATATGAGGTAACTTAGGTTGATGGGTTTTAAGGATTTAATTGATCCCTCTTTTGTCAGCTCTGTTTAAGATTTTATCCATCTTTTTCTAAGAAGTGACAGAACACTGTTATGATAATAGCATGTTTATCTTTCATCTATCAGCAATTAGTTTACAAACTTAATTATTTTATCTTTGTGTGAGGAAACCTTTATTACAGTAAGTTTTCAGACTGCTACCAATCTGTTTCCATCGATGGACTGCATGGAATGTTACCAAGTGGGATTATCTACAAGGCTGATAGAGGAAACCAGTGATAGATCTGGTTTATTTCTGACTTTCTTCAAAGGAAGTATAGAAGGAATAAATTGGGTCAGAATTTTCTCTTTTCTTCTGTATATTATTGTGTGGGTGTCTCAATGTCTGCCTTAGAGCTTGAAGATGAACCATTCATTTTCTAAGTAATAACATACATACATCAGCCATTCCTATGTAAGCCATATCATGCCTTGGTAAAAGGACTATGTAGGGATGACATCATTTCCCCATATGTTTCTTAAATAATCCTGATTATATTAGCTAGGGAATTGGCAGGCTAGTAAGGGATAAAGGGAGGCCTGAATAATGTAGGCTGAGAAATCATTCTTTGAGAACAAGGTCAAATTCATGACACATTTCAGGCTTACAAGGAGAATCTTGATTGAATGTTCAATTGTATCATAAAAAATTATGGATATCATTAAACTCACTGAAATATGTGAATATTATACATCTGCTTGTTCAGTGCAATGCTTATGCATCTTATTTATTTATTAGTGAAAATAAAGTGAAGTTGTAAATGGATGATCTGGTTTGTACATAACATTGATTCACATACTTTGAGATTTTGTGTGTAAAACTCATTTATTGCACTTATGTATAAATTAAAACACAGTGTTTTGTTGAAGAAATCATTGTTTACAAATATCTTTATCTTTCTTAGATTCATTGTTTTGATTGGTTATTCGTTTATATTTCACACTAGTATCACACTAGTTTGAAACCAGGACACATTCACTCTCTCTCTCTCTCTTTTTCTCTCTTTGTGTCTATCTGTCTGTCTGTCTGTCTGTCTGTCTGTCTGTCTCTTTGTGTGTCTGTCTCTCTCTCACACTGTCTTTGTCTGTCTCTCTCTCTGTCTCTTTCTCTCCATCTATTTGTGAGTATGCATGCTATACATACCATGCACACAGCCTACTGATAATGCTATGAAAACAATGGAAATAATATTAATAAATGAATTATTTAAATATTAGGCTGCAAAGTTTCATGGACTGATTTCTAAAAAGCCTTTCAGACTATGCAGAAACATTTATTTTCTGGCTCTTTAAGATGTTGTAGATAAATGATTTTCAGGCACCCCAAGCCTTTTTGGAGGATGAAATTTAAAATCCTATAGAATTATTTTCTAGCAAGTTTGTGGACCAATACAGCCAGAATTTTTCTTTATTTTTTTTTCTTTTTACAATCGATTGCACACCACTTTGCACAATCGATTGCACACCACTAAAATTAGTGAGGTTTCATAGATGCTGGCATTTGACAATTAGTTAACTCTGATGTCTAGAATAACAACATCAGAGGCTTTATTTCAAATTATTTGGAATAATATGTCAGCAATACAGCATATCACCTGACATCAAAAAGGAGAAATGGAAGAGAAAGGTTGCAGAATAAATGTGACAGAATATATACAACAAATATCACTTCAGTCAATAGTCAAGTACAAAAGTCAGCTCACATTAGCAACTGATCCAGAAAGTATTTGTAATCAATTTTCAATACCCCCCTTTTAAAGTCTCTGAACTCAATCACACTGACAACAGCTAATTAAATCAGAGGAAAAATAAATAGAAATTCATGAGTATTAATCTTACATGACCAAGTAAACCTTCCTAGAAGCCTAAGAGTCCCTCAGTGTGTGATAGTTTCCTGAGATCCTATGGTAGAGCTATGTTAACATAGAAGAATCAGCATTAATTGTTCATAAAGAAAACTAAGATATGTGGCTATAGCTATTCCCCAATTTAAAATATTATTCTGTAGAATCTTTCAAATTACCAGATTATCCTTTTGTATAAAGTCTTTGACAATGAGCAATGGTGCAAATATTCAGTCAATTTATAGAGAAAATAAAATATGAAATATGAAAGGTAAGTAACCTAATTTCTTGTTACTTATCAAAATAATCAAAAGTAAAGTATCTTTCAAGTATATTGGGATCTGTCACGATTGTATAATAATCATTTTAATACATTAAATATGTCATGAAATAAATCATCATTTCCATTATTTGAATCAATTTGAGAAGTTGGTTCACAAAGCATTTTTTATATTTTTATTAATTTACTTTTATTACTTACTAAAATTGAGCTATGTATTTATTAATAAGTGAAGAACAAAAACTGTCTTTGTTCATAACAAAAACTGTCTTTGTTCATACATTACTTATCAAATTTAGAGATCATCCATCTCATTCTCCCAACAATTCATTATTATTTATTTATCTCTAATCTTCATTCATTCTTGAAATTGTGAATATGTTTTGCAGCTTGTGCTCATGTAAGCTCCTACTGAGCAACTGAGGATTGGCTGAGAATTAGCAGTGTGCATGAGTGTTTTGTTCTTAATGTAACTAAGGTCACTTCTCCACAGCCATCATATTCCTTAAAGTAAAAGGAACAAAGAGACAAAAAATAGTATAATAGTATATTTTGGATTTTAGAAAAGTGTGATCTGGTAATTTTTTTTGGGGGGGGGGTGGAGGGAATATGTCAATTAGAAAATATTGCACTGTCTCTTCCTTTGGATAAAATATTATTAAATAAGCATGGGGCATATTGAAAATTTACTTTTCTTTTTCAAAGATTTATAAAATCTGGTGAACTTGGAACATGTTTATCATTAAAAACTTTTTGTCTTTTTCAGTGTACTTATTTGTTGTGTTGTCTCACTCCTCTTTTTTTTGAGTACTGAATTGTTTTTTCACTGGTTAAAAATGGGCTGTCTTTTAGAACATATTTAATAATTTATTTTTTAAAGCAAAGACAACAAAAATTAAAGGCAGGATGGAACAATGTTTAATTCTCTTCTAACTTCTACAATCTTCTTTTATGGTACCATGAAGATAATTCAAGAAGAATGTATGAAAGAACAGGGGGGTTGTTGATATGTTTTATCACTTTTGCCTGCCTATTAATGTCCATCTTATTTGTTAAAGTCTCTGAATATCTGGAACTTAAAGAAATAAATGTGGTATCTCTATATGCTAGAAGATAGTATGAATAGCAGTAGCAAAATAATTAATGGAATTACAAACAACTATTGGCAAAACTTGCAAAGATAATACAAAAATTCCTAAATGATTGTGGTTATAATATGGGTGGTTATTTATTTAATAACAAACAAACAAACAGCAGCAAATAATTCTAGGAAATAATATGTCGGAAATAGTGATGTAAGGGAAGTTTTCAGATGAGCTTTCTATACTTCTTCAAAAGAATGGCTGTGCTTCTATCAGTTAAGTACAAGTTTAGTCCCAATAAATTAGAACATTCCCTGGAGAAATTCTGGATTTTTTTATTTTAAAATTTGCCTATAAAGCAAGGACACTATAGATAACTCTGCCTAGGTGTAGACTTAAAAGGCATTGTTGATTGCAATCCTGCAAAACATCTTGCAAAATTTGAAATCTGCTCTGAATCTACACTATTCTTTTCATTTAAAAAGATAGTAAATCTGTTGTCAAGAAATATTTGATTAGAAGCAGAACAGATGCTGGGTGACACATAGATTTCAAGTTTTGAAATAAAAGCGTTAACAACATTTTTTAAAACAGAAGTTCACTGAGTACATTTTGCTTGTAGAAACAGTAACCTGCATATTGCATCTTCTGCAAGACCAAATTTAATCCAGATCATCTGAGTGAAGCATTACTGGGACGCATTATCTGTGAGTCAAATTCCCACCACTGCATCTGGCATATATCCCTAGTTCCACTACATTAATATTTATTATGCTTGTGGGGAAGCAAAGACACTAGGATCTGTTTGCAATTACTAAATTAAAATACAATTAAGTAGTCAAAGGGAACACAAAGTAATTCCCTTAACAGATTTTAAAGAGCAAAAATTGAGGCTGGGGATAGGATTTCTTGGACTAGGATGTTTTTATTTATGGATGTTTCCTATGAACTATAATTGTGAAAGAGGTATTTTTTAAAATGCCTAAAAACAAAAACATATTTAAACTAAAACTAAACAAATACATTTTTAATTGTATTCTGATGTAAACAAGCATTTTTACAGAACATTCTATACCTAATTTTTTTTGTTATTTCTTTTTATATGTCATCTTAGTTAAACAAAAGTCATAATAGTTGCATTTCTCCTTCTTGAAGGAATATCCTCTTATAGTGTGGGGAGGGGTATCAAACTGAATTTATTTGAGGGCCGCATCAGCATTGTAGTTTTCCTTTGTGGGCCAGAGGAAGAAATAGGAGATGCTTACTGCAGGACCCTGCCAGCCAAAATGAGGCACGGGGGCTGTATGAGACCCCCATGCCCCGTTTTGGCCAGCAAGGTGCTACAGAAGGCCATCCAGGCCAAAAACAGAGCACACAGCCCCCCCCCAACCCATTCCTCATTTTGGCTGCCCAGCGGCATTGTGGGCTGGTTCTTTGCTATTTCCAGGCCAGCCTTGCAGGCCAGATTTAAGCACCCTTGAGTTTGACACCTGTGTCTTATAGCATTGACTTTCCAAAGGAGGAGGCAGAGTACTGGAGTTTGTGGAGTTTGAATGTTTTTAGTGGATTAAACTAATCCCATTATCTAAGTGTGGTGAATTTAGGGTTAAGTGCAATCAGATTCATGGTTTGGAAGTATGTTCTTTCATGTGGGATTGTTCTGATATTCATAATACCATGTTGTATCCACCATATGGGTGCAAATTACCAAAACGTTTACATCATCCTGACCAATCAGGATTTCCTTTGCTGTTCATTTGTATCCCATTCCCCTCTTGTATCTGAATATGGATGAATCTGGGTGCTGGGCCCAGTGAATCTTTTTTAAATTATGTATTTTAAATTATGTATTCAATTATAATTATGTATTATTTCTTAAACATTAATGTTTGCTAAATGACAATGTTGTCTGATAAATGGAAAACAATTTTGTATGAATAAACTGAACAGTTAATTGCACAAACTTTTTTCTACTTATTTCAATGTTTGATGTTCATTTGATTCATATTCATAATCAGGGATTATGTTCTGTTTTTGACTAAGGCCTAAGTCTTAGTGACTCCATGAACAAATCCATCTGTTTTTGTAGGTAACAGTTTCTGGAGTAATTTGCTATTGCTGCCTTCCTTAGAATATCTAATCTAGTAACCCAGTTCTATACCTAATGATGCACTAGAACTGAGGTTTCATTGCTTCTATTCCAGCACTTGAACCACTAGTTCACGCTGGCTCTTAATAAGAAGTTAGAGATCACAAAACATGTTGGGTGTGTCTGTGAAGTGAATGTGATAAAGTAGTTGAAACTTGGCTTTTTTTCATGGAGAAACATTTAACAGTAACTTTGTGACAACTGATATTCTAATAGCAACCCCAAACAATTGCACAATTCGACAATTTCCAATTGAGCCAGATTACCTTGATGCTATAGAATTGGCATAAAATATGTGGCATGAAATAATAAAATTATAGAATTGGAAGGAATCACAAGAATCTTCCAGTCCAATCTATTGCAATGGGCAGAAAAAGCATTTAAGCCTTCTTGGAGAAGTGTCTCTTGAGTTTTGTCTTAAATACTCCAAGAAAAATAACATAATTTGGTAGAACATTCAGAACAGAGATTCATCCACAGATTAATTGTCTCACATTTCAGTGATCTTAGCAAGTTTTCTTTACATTCCTAAAGGTGGGAGAGGAAAAAAAACTACTTAAGGAAATTTAGTGGCTTGATAAATGTCGGAAGATTTGAACACCAGGCCTGTTCAAATAACATTAATACTGAAGCAAAAACAATGGAAGACAGGGACACAGAAGAATTTTTCTTATTTCTTATAATACTTATTTTAGGATTGGCATCTGAATGATAAATAATAATTCATATCTCTTATCTGGAAGCAGGCTGGCAAGAAGTCGTCGCACCTCATTATGATCAACTTTATTGACGCTTGTTTGGAGTTTGGAATGGCTAACATTTTTCAACTTCTTTCAGATTCCAATGTTCCATCTGGATTGTGTGGGCATGCTAATTTAGAGCTATTTCAGGCCCAGTTATTAGCTTTTCAAGATAGTCTAGGGTAGACCAAGAAGCACAAACAATGAATAGTGAGACTATTGTTATTTTAGGGTCACAGTAACAGAACCTTGTAAGTCGGCAAGCACTTCTCCCCCTCCTTTACTTATATTTTCCTAAAAACTAGGGAGGGTCCCTTTTGAGATGCTTCCCCCCTTTCTGGGACCTGAGATATCTTTTGCCTGATGGATGTCTAGAGGGTGGTTCTTCATCCTATCTCCCAAGGCCATTCCTACATACCATTACACCAAGTGAAACTTTTTACTGGGATCCCAGTTCCAACAAAATCACCTGTTAAAGACCTAATACTTTCATTTGAGGGAGCAAAGCTTTTTTGGAAACTCGAATGTGCAGTCGTAAGCTATTTTTAAGATGGAACAGTAGTGGCAGCTCTGGATTTTCTCTTGTGGGATAATGTGGCTCCAGCAATTTTGTGTCATAAATTACAGCTACCAAATCTGAGCTAAAAAATAAATCCTCTGAACAACTCCTAGCTGACAGCAAAGACTTGGATATTTTAGTTTCTTTTGCTGCAATCACTCTAGTCTGTATGGACTGAAGTGGCCTCCTATGCCCTTGCTTCTCCCCACACACCACCACACATTAAGCTACTTCAGGCAATTCTGGATTATTCCATGCTTCTGTGCTGAAAGCTTCTATTCCATGCTTCTGTCCTTAACTAGGTTTGTTTTTAAACATTGAAGATTGAGCTAGAGGATTTTTGTATGTATAGGGCTGAAGATGGCTACCAACCTTGCCCTAATGCTTTTAGCCTACTTCTGGATTGCATCATTCTAAAAGCAAATCAGGCTCACTTCTGTACAGTTGTATATGTTTAATAATGACATCATTAGATATGGTCTCAGAGTAGACAAAACAGCTGTTTAAGCTCTTAGGTATATACTACTATCTTGCCATGCAAGTTTGTCCTAAAGTAAGCTACAGGATAGATAGAAATAGGAAATTTAGCATTAGAAAAAAGATGTGCACAGACTTATCAATATGGATCTAACCATTAATTTTAGAAACTAGATATTTCCATCTGAAACTATTTACTATAATCCAGAACAAAGGAAAATCTGAAACACAATGCTTGCTTTTGTTGAACAGCCAGATTTCTTTCTGTCTCCCTGAAACTGCCTTTGAGAGTAGAGTTACAATTTTTTTTTAGGGAATAAATTTGGATCTTGCTCTTATGTTGACTCATTAACATATTGGCACTGCTACAAACTTCAGGGCATGGATAAATTAAAAATGAAATTAAATTAGATTGAAAGAATAAAATTAAATTTATTCATTCCTTTAAAAAATTGTACCATCATATGCTTCATTGACCTCCCTGAAAAGTAAATTCCACATTATTTATAGTCAATTGTAAAGAAATACAATTGACTATATTATTAACTGACCTAAAATTTACAGTAGGTCCAAATTATTCAATTATTATTCACTCAAAACCATAGAAATGGTGGTAGACTTTAGAAGAAACCCTCCCATACTACCACCTCTTACAATACTAGACAAC